>JAQIXO010000167.1:0-31017 GCA_034700305.1 Protaphorura armata
ACTTGGAAGTGGGCTCATTAGAACAAGAATTAAATTCTGAATAAGAATCATGTATTGTGTTGCCATGGCAACTTCTATATTTGTCTGTAGATAGGGGGGCAGACATTATGTGGCACCCTATATCTTATTCCAATATACTCCCCAGAGAAACCGAAACGTTTCTAGAACTGGCAACGAAACTTAAATACAAGGATTCGTGCTCTTATGCTTATGAAGAGGTTAGGATGAACGTAACGGCAATATTTGATGATGATGGGGTGTTGAGATGCCGCTGGGGACAAGGGTCATCGTGTATATCGGAAGACATATATCAAGCCCAGGGTGTTGGTGCGTATGTCAACTCCAAATGTACTCTTGAGACACGTTGCATTTCGACACATGACGGATCGGATTGCTCATTAATAGCTCTCCGTCGATACGTTGGAAATAATTATGATTCTGGTAAAATAACAACGCAGATTGCTAAAGATCTATTTAGTCGGAAAATATGTACCTGTGAACCAGAATCATCCGAAAATCTTATTTCACCACGGCCAAAGAGATATTCACGTCCGCATGAGTTTCACAGTGCTGAGACTCATCATAGTGTCGGAGTCCAACTTGGTTTCATCCAAGATTTGTTGGTCCATAATTAATTAATTTGGACTGTCATCATTTTTTGTTGGATTTATTTGTGTGTTTTCATGAATTTGTTTAATTCTATTAAGTAAATATTGCTGTAAAATATACTCAAGACCCTCAACATCTCGCTACTAAGTATTTTGATTCGACTCCCCTTGCCTCATTTAATGGGACTGGTTGATGTGATATCGTTAATTGTTATTGGTGTGTATTATTATCGTTGCTTGCACATACCTACATTTCCAATTGAGTCTGTTCAAAATATTTTAGTGTCACAAACTGTTCTCTGCCAAACTAACTATTCATCTAAATATCACAAGTCTTTAAGTTTTCCAAGCCTTTCGTTAGGTCCATTTGCCAAGTTCCAAAAGTTAACATTGGTGGTAGTATTTGAACTTGTTTTGACCTGGACGGTAAATGTTATATTGATGTTGTAGCCATACCTGTGGCTCCAGCGGCCGTGTTACCGTACCATTTATTCATGCATTGTATGTGCATCATCTTAGTAGTATAAAGTGATGTGTGAGGTACATTTAGTTTTCATTTTTGAATTTAAATATGCACAGTAGGCAAATTTTTGTATTTAGTGTTTGTCCTACTATTACATCACATTTATTAGCATCACTTTTTATGAATCGTATTTACTTGTGGATATCTGGATAGACTCCATCGTTCCCAAAAGAGTGCACTGCAGTTGGTCATATAGTAAAAATGAAGACAGAAAAGGTCTCCGTATTTTCAACCGCCCAGCGATTCATGCTCCCCTTATAGTCTCAAAGTCAAGATTTTATATATCTCAGATAATTACAACTATATTATAGAATGAAGACGTTTAATAAATAGCACAGGTAAGCTTACTAATTAGTTACAAATTAAATATTAGTAAAAAAAATGTGTGTTATGTTAATGTTAATGATAATTTGACTTAGTATTGGTGCATAAGTCATGTGTTCTGGTATAAGCACACTATGGTATAATAAATGGTACCACAGAAAGGATATGACAAAACACCCCCTGCCGGATTACCTGATTTTTTATAATTTGTAGCCCATTAATTCTCGAACAACTTTTGTGAAGGTGCCACACGGATGGTCCACTCTGGTGACTTACAGAGGGAGTCCAAAAATGGATGGGTTCTAGGGTTCTTATGACGGTGAGTACATTCGACCCAGAGTTACCTGCCATAACAGCGCGAGTGTTATTTGCTGACATCGGCGGGACACCCGAGTTAAGCTTCAATTTTAAATTTGGAAACGTCGACGTTGCAATTTAGGCTAAACAATGTACTCGTTCGTTCAAGTCAAAATCCCGTCTCAAAAATCCCTCCTCGACAAACTCCCTGCACGACAAAAGATCTCCAACATTTTAAATTGTATGCCTAAAAAATAACCCAAGCGAGGGATTTCGTCGAACTGTTGCGCTAACATCCGTGCTAACACCAATGCTCCAATTCTAACTGCTATGCTAATCTTAACTCCCATGTTAGCTCCCAAGCTTATACACATTGTGCTAACACCAATGTTAACATGGGTTAACATGGGAGAGATTTTGTGTTGTATGGATTTTTGAAGGAGGGCATTCGTGGTGGAGGAATTTTAACGGACGGATTTTTGGCCAAGGAATATTGGCGCCGTACCTACTATATTTATGGGAGACTTGTTCTTATACACAATCAACTCCATGAAAAAAATCAATAAACAAATCCCAACAAAAATCCATTGGACTATAAACACAACTTCCATGGATGTCGTTGTCAAACCATGTTCTCCGCCTTCCTCGTACACAGTAGCATTTCGACCCATTGTCTGCATATTCTCTTCCTTCAACAAGTTGTACCAATAAGACGATAGTCCAGCGGTCGAGACAAATAAACATTGACGGGAAACTTTCCCATCGTCATCAAACCGAAAAGTGAGACCCTCTGAATATTGAATTTTCTCCAAGCGAAGTACAATATTTTGTCTCAGAATCGGTTGGGTTCCTTTGTACACTTTAATCCCTGACACTCTCGTTCCCTTTTTTCCATTCATTTGTAGGATTTGTTGATCTATATCATATTCACGACCTACTTGAACGGATCGAGTACATTTCAGAATTTCATCCTCTTGAATGGCACACAGATCAGAAATGGATTGGTTTATAAGTTCTTTTGTAAATTCCAAGTCTTTCTTCCATTTGTTAATTAGTGACTCATCAATTTGATGCAATCCTGCATTCACCCTTAGGCCCAAGGATAGTTCATTTTTGTCATGACCAAGTTCACGACTGAATCCTGAGCCCGATGCAGTCCTTCGTATGTCCATGTATTCTTTGCACCTTTCTGTTTGGTAATTCGGTGTCCCACAACATTCAGCCCTTCTTGCCAAAATTGCGGAGTTCATATCCGGAATAATTGTATATTTATGTTCGACGACATCTTCAAAGTTTTTAAGCCCGTCCCATCGAATCGGTGCAGTGAGTTTTGTTGTGACCACAGATTTGTATCCATTCGTGATCACAATTCCCATGAGAAGTATGGGTGCGGAAATGAAGACAATAGCTTTTGCAATTCCAGAACTTCTCAGCTTCCGCTTATTCGGAAAACTGAATGGTCGTTCAAAAATTAATATCATGATCAATGAGATTAAGAAATTGATTCCATCCACGTAAATGGATGATGGTTGAAAAAGCGCGAGACTCAAGGATAACAAAACTGCGGATAATAATAGGAAGCCAAACCAAACCACTGAATCATATGGCGCCATGTATGAACTGAATGGGATTTGATCTTTATTTTGAATTCCAGCACACGTTAGAAAATTGTAAGCGTAAGACTCCGTGTGAATGTAAGATTGACTGATTCGGTTATACTTTTCCGACATTTCGTTTCCATACACTGTTGCCATAGTTGTTTTTGATAGCTCACAAGGTAGGGAACCGTTATATCCATTTCTTCCTCTCTTCACCAGTGTAGAATTTGTATGCGCAGTCGCAACGATTGAGAATACGATGAAAGCCAATGATTTAATTTTCATGGTCCGAATTTCATGAGATTGTAAAGGTGAGCCACAATAAGACAACGCGTAGTCTGGGCTGTCTGGATTAGAAGCCATTGACCAATAGACTGATCCGCACTGCTTCTGCGCGGTATGGCGTACTAATTTCTGTAGGTAGGGCCATGATAATTCGCCAATCGAAATTCTAGTGTTGTACGAGTAAACGCAAGGGAAGTAACTATCGATTTGAACTTGCTTTACTGGAAATTCCCAACGAAGTGCAATGGAAATCGGTTTAAACCCAAATCCAAACTCATCCAACACATCCAACGTTTCATCAACTTGTGGTATTTTTAACACTGAAGGTTTCCATAACGAAAAAATATAGGAATTTGCGTATGAAATATATTCCTCCAAATGATAAAGTTTCCAATGGTAATCATAAAATTCGTACGCCAATTTCAAGTCGGACGCCATCTTTGGGAAAATTAAAATCACAATCACAGAGTCATGTTTACCAAGGAAGTGTGTAAGAGCTGAGTCGGAAGTGTTACACTGAGCGATAGAGTAGAGTGATTCATTGCAAACTGAGTTAAGGAATTCAAAATGATCGGATTGAGAAGCTGTTAGAGCAATAGGGTAATAGGTTTCAGATAAGTCAACATTTTCGAATGTGATGGCATGAATAAATGAGTGAGTGAAGTTAATTAGAAATGAATTCAGATCCACTGAATTGTTTTTTACAATTCCAGTGAAGGAAATCAGAAGTAGAATTTGAATAAAAAGGAACTGCATTGTCCCAGTGTGCAGTAAAATAATACTAACATGATCTGGTCGTGTTTCCACAAAATTTTTGCCCTGGGAACATGTCTAATGCATGTACAAGATTGAGAAACACCTGCCTTAGTTTAAGTATGACATTTCCTGTCATTTCCGAAATTCAATGTTTGTTCTACACTACACGGTTTTCATCAATGTCATGGATTTATTGGATTATTTTGAAGTTAACAAGACACATTTACACTCTCGGACATAAAATCTCCTTTTTCACGTTCGTAAAAAATATTATATTTGTTTCCTATGGAAAGGTAGTTTTCAAAGTATATCGCACCTGGGGCCCGTTCCACCGTCACTCCAAACTCTAAACTCCAAACTCCATTCTAAAAGAATGGAGTGAAACCGTCCCACCGCTGCTCCAAACTATTTCAAAGTTTGGAGCGAAAAAATGGAGTTTGGAGTCCTCAAATTCTGATTGACCGTCCCACCGCGTTCCGACAAATGGAGTGAAACCTAAGAATCCATGTGATTTTTGGCGGAAAGTTTGGAGAGGTTCGACCTCTCCAAACTCCATTCCATTCTTACGTCAACATTGTCAGTGCCTACATCCGTCTTTTATTTTTGACTATTAATTTGAATGCAGTATATTTTTTAATATTGTGGGAAAATTGTGATTTTTTTGAAAAAAACTTTTTTGAAAAATTACTTTCTAGAAAATTGTGTTCTGAAAAATTGTGCTGTGCAGATGTTCCGAATTATTTTGTTTTTTGATTACGTTTCAAAAATTCATTTTGAAAACTTTTGAAAATGTGATTTTGAAAAAGCGGTTAGAATTTTCATCTTTGTTGGGACAGACGAACTGACTGGACCGTGAGTTTTCGTGTCGCCTTTTCCGCAGACGGCTGACCCCATGACCCACGAACTAGTTTACGTCGACTTAAGAACTGACGGACCGGGATAATCATTTTTGATTTATAGAATTTACGATTGGGATCTACTGAAATAATTTACTTAATAGGTTCTCCACATATTTTGAAAAATCCATCGAAAAAATATATTGTTTTTCAAATCAACTTTTTTCAAAACTGTCAAAAAAAATTAGGTTAAATTTAGGAAGTTCATTTTCATTTGAAAATATATATATTTCAAAAATAAAAATCATGTCAAATAATATTCCCGCACCTCCAAACAAAAAATTGAGTTTGGCTCGTGCGCATGCGCGAACTCCATTCCCGCGTTCCAAACTCCAAACTTTTTGGCGAAAACCTTGGAGTTTAGATTCGAAAACGATGGAACACTCCAAATCCAAACTCCAAATAGATTTCGGAGTTTGGAGTATGGAGTTTGGAGTTTAGAATGGAAACGGTGGAACGGGCCCCTGGCCCATGGTATTTACATAGGGATATACGTACATTAGATGTGTCAATCTAATGCATGGATTTGTTTCATAAGACCATGCGCATTATTTTAACTAGAAATGGGTACTTTCTATGTTCTTCAGTTTTAATTGGCAGTTAGAGTGCATTAACTTAAATAAATAATTGATAAATTGAAAATAATCATATTCGGCCCTATATCTGTACATGCAATTGCAATGACTATCCCTTGTGAGTAGGTAATTTTGTTTTGGCACAAACTTCACAGAAATCCTTACATTTACAAATTATTTAGTGCAACATATTTTTCAATTGCATACTCGTGAATTCGATTCAATACTTCCGCTATAGTTTTATAACATGACTTGGAACCTTTGTTTTCCAAGTCGCAGTTGACAAATTTATACATACAGTTCGTGGTGGAAAGACGTTAAACTTATAATTTTTATTAGGTGCTATCAAATTATATTTTTCTGTGTGAATAATTATACTTGAGTTTGAGCCCAGCGTTTTTGTTACTTCCTACAATACTGTTCTACCACCGCGCACCGTGCGGAGGTAGAACTAATGTACTAAAAATTAAATATTCACCTCTCTTAACCTGTTTATTTCATTATTTCCTCCTTACAATTTAGTATTGGCTAAAGGTAATAGAAATCCATACGTTTACAAATTATTTAGTGCAGCCTGGCTTTCAAATTCATACTTTGGAATTCCGTTAAATATTCCCGCCATAGCCCCATATTACAACACAGCACGACGTTTCCTACTTCGCTGTTTGCACGTCAACTTTTTAGATTCAATTCAGCCACAAAAATATATATTATTCTTCATTTATAATATAATTCTACGATTGATCCTCGGACAAGGGAGAGTCATTGCATGTATACCAGCACATGGTATGGCATATTTTTTTGTGGTACGCCTTTTGTGATCCCACTCTGAAACTCACATTATTACATTAACAAGGTAACCACATGAAGTGTCGCTCGGACCTGGAGTCACCACTATGGGGTTAGCTAGGGTATGCAAGAAGTATGGTGGTGACTCCAAGTCCGAGTGACACTTCATGTAGTTACCTTGTAAGACCTTTCATGACCTCTGGTAGGTCCAATTATGATTTGAAAAGACGGACGAAATTCGACTGTTTCATAGTAGGTGCATACTCGGGGACCAGAAATAAAATTTGTCATATATGGGTGATTGTTTACATGTAATAAGTATCCCTTGTGAGTAGTTAATTTTGTTTTGGCACAAACTTCACAGAAATCCTTACGTTTACGAATTATTTAGTGTAACATGTTTATCAATTGTATATACTCGTGACTTCGTTAATATATTACTGCGATAGTTTTATGCTATGGTTTGGAACCTTTCTATTTCAAGTCATAGGGAATTTTATATGAATTCCCTTCTCTAATTCATATCCAGCTTGCATGTCAACTTCTCAGCCCGTGTTAAGGTAGATCTACTAAAAATTAAACATTCACCTCTGTCATTATTTCCTATTTACAATTTAGTTATGGTTAAAGGTAATAGAAATCCTTACGTTTACAAATTATTTAGTGCAGCCTGGCTTTCAAATTCATACTTTGGAATTAAATATTCTCGCCATAGCCCCATTATAAGGTGGACAGTTGGGAATGTGACTGGCCTAGGAACGATATTAAATATTTCGAGAATAATATGGAATGAATGATTCATTTCAGTGTTCCAATGTCCTTTTCCACGACAATATTAGTATATTCCGCCTCAGCTTCAATCTCGTGTCAAGACGTAATGAATGAATGATTACTATTTCCAGTCCGTTCTAGTCCAAAAGTTAAGAATTTTTGGTATTGTTTCCCTAACCGTGCCCGAAAGATCACTTAAGCGAAATCGTTCAACAATTTCGTAGAGAATCTGTATCCATACCATACCTGTGATTGAAAAATGGAATTCGATTCACATATTCGTATAAGTAAACTCGTCGTAACATTTTGCAACAGAGTCGGAGTCCTTCCATTCCGTTGGGATGATTCAACACAAAGAATTGTGCGAGTTAAGAGGAAAAGAGATTGGGTGAAATGGATTCTTGTCCTCACAGTCATGTCAATTACTAAATGTGTTGTTCTAATCAATTTGATTAAAAATCTGGACACCTGGGACGTTAAAGGAGTTGGTCTATTGCTCAACCTAGTTTTGGTTAACTTCGGCATTGTCACACTAGGATTGGATGTCCACTTAATATTTTATTTGGATAAATTAGAATTATGCTTCAATGTGATCATCCTTCACATCATAAAATTCACAAGTAAGTAAATCCTGAGTAACTGCACAGATAACAATTGAGTATTGTTTTTTTACAAAAACCAAACTACTCAAATTTACTCTAGAATTGTATGGCAGAAGGGACATTTCACCAAAGAGGAGTTTGGGTCCATTGATTGTTGCTACATTGGTAGTAGCTTTTCCGATTGGATCCACCAAACTCAGCATTATATCATTACCATTCCGTCACTGTGAACGGTATTACCTCTATAATTTGATACCCGTATGTGAGCTCATCCATGAGGAAAATATTCTTACTTCCGTACTGTGGAATATTGTACTGACACTCATTCAAAGCGGTTTTCATTTTTACATGGGTTTCAACGTCTTGTTCTTAACTCTGGTCGCAGTGACTACAACCATGTTTTTATACAAAGTCGGTTCTGAATTAAGGTATGCCAAAATAATTGGAATAATTTATGTGGAGTTTGATATATTTTTAAATCATGTTTTTCTGAGCAGCTCTGATGACAATTCCGCATCGACCATTCCACTCTGTCGAACATATGAACACACTGTGGGAATCATTCAAACATGGCGTATAATAATTACTCAATTCAATGAGGCCATCTGTTCCACAGTGTACCCTTTCGCATTGGCCATCCTCATGGCTCTCAACATTTCTGTTCTAAGTATTTTAATTCGACTCCCTTTGCCTCCACTAATGAGAGCCGTGAACATGTTATTATTATTTGGTATTTGTGTGTATTATTATTGTTGCCTGCACATACCTTCATTTGCAATTGAATCCGTTCGAAATATTTTGGTGTCAAAAAATGCTCCGTGCCAAACTCAATATTCGTCTAAATATCACAAGTCCTTACGTTTTCCAAGCTTAGAGATAGGACCATTTGCCAAACTTCATAAGTTAACATTGGTCGTGGTGTTTGAACTGATTTTGACTTGGACAGTGAATGTTATGTTGATGTTGTAGAGCCGGTTGTTCGTTTGGCCGAAAACAGTAGACAGATAAATATTAGGAATGGAATTTTAAATATAAAAAAAAATACAATATTAAAAATATAATTTTAGCACTTCTCCACGCTATCACACAGTTGATTACTCACAAGGCGGTTCACACACGCTATTTTAAACGAACGATTTGCATTAAAAAATTGTCTACAGAGCATACTGTTGCAATTTAACTCACATTAAATCTACATACAAATTAAAGCACAAAAATAATATTTTGCATGCATTGTTTTTAACATTTTAGAAATAAATTTGTTGAAAATTTAGAAATCTATAAAACGGACTCTACTGTACTTTTCCGTTATATTATATTTATAATATTTTCCACCGAATTAATAATTGGAACACTATGTTTCTTACTTTTCTATTTGCATGTTAACTTTTGAGCTCCTATTGAGCCACAAATAATACAAAGTATGGATTCCTCAGTTTGATTGCTGCTTCTGAATAATTTATTATTGACACAAACTTCGTAGAAATCCTCACGTTTACGAATTATTTAGCGCAAAATATTCCCGCTATAGTTTTATAAGTTTGATCGAATGTTTTCCATGCCAACCTGGCAAGGCAACGTAGTTCGTGCACGACAGACTACAAAAGTCCTTTGCACAATTCTTTCCATTTCTGATTTATTTACAATAACCTTCATATGTACTAAATTGATTTACGAGAATTTATATAATACCTTCCCACATTCAGTGTTTGCGTGTAAACTATCTAGGTCGTCTTAATAAAGTTCGTCAATAAAAAAGTAAGCTTTCATCTGTTTCATTATTCCACATTTGCAATTTACTTTTGGCTGAAGGTAACAGAAATTCCTACTTTTACAAATTATTTAGTTCAGGTTGGCTTTGACGGATACGCCCCAGAAAAAATATTAGGTAGTCAAAGTTTACCCTTCATCCCAAAAGAACACGTATGAGAGTTTGCTTAAAACGTCAAAAAAAATTAACTGTCATTTGACCATATCAGTAGTAGGAAGATGGAATTCGAATCCCAAATTCGTATTAATAGAATCCTTATAACATTTTGCAACAGAGTTGGAGTCCTTCCATTCCATTGGAATGATTCAACACAAAGAGTTGTCCAAGTTAGACGGAAGAGGGATTGGATGAGATGGATTCTTGTCTTGAGTGTCATGTCAATTACGAAAATTGTTGTTCTAGTCAATTTGATTCGTAACCGGGACTCATGGGATATGCATGGAATTGGTCTTTTACTCAATTTACTACTGGGTAACTTTAGTCTCGTTACATTAGGATTCGATCTACATTTAGTTTTAAAACGTGATGAATTGGAATTTTTCTTCAATGTGCTCATGTTTCACATCATAAAATTCACAAGTAAGTAAACACGCATGAATACAACTGTTGTAGGATTGGTATTTATGTTTCGTTAACAAAAATGTTCAGAACGGCCCCCTGTAATATAGGGTCTTTTAAATGATGTGATTAGAAGAAAGGTAAACCGTTAGACGAGAATCTAATCTGATCTGAACCATAATTAAAAGTATCAAAATAATGGAGCGGTGCAATATTTACGTAAATCTGAACAATCGATTCCCAATTCTTGGAATAATTTCCACTCGAAAAAAAAATTGTTTTAATTGATTCAACTGAAAAAGTCCCGCTGGAAAAACTGTAGTATTTAAAGTACTAATGAGTGTAACTAAACTACAATATTCTGTCCCAATTTATTCTAGAATGGTATGGAAGAAGAGATATTTCACCCAAGAGAAGTTGGGGTCCATTGATTGTGGCTATATTGGTAGTGCTAATCCCAATAGCGTCCATCCAACTCAGCATTCTATCTTTACCATTCCTTCACTGTGAACGCTATTTCTTATACAAATTGATACCGGTCTGTGAGCTGACCCACGGGGAGAACAATCTTCGTTTTATATTCTGGAACATTGTACTGACACTCATTCAAGGGGCTTTTCATTTCTATATGGGATTCACCCTCTTCTTCTTAACACTGACTGCAGTGACTGGAGCCATGTTTTTATACAAAGTCGGCTCAGAATTACGGTATGCTCAAATAAATAAAATAGATATTGGGAATGCGGTATTTTTGAAATATTCTTTTCTGAAAAGTTCTGATGACAGTTCAGCATCCACGATTCCACTCTGTCGGAGTTATAAACACGCTGTTGGAATACTACAAACTTGGCATATAATAATTACTCAAGCAAATACATCCTTGTGTTCAACAATATACCCTTTCGTATTGTTCATTCTGATGACAACAAGCATCTCTGTACTGAGTATTATGATACGACTCCCCTTACCGCACATGATGAAACTAGTTGGCATTATATTGCTAATCGTTATTTTAGTGTATTTTTATTGTTATTTGCATGTACCTGCATTTGGAACTGAATTATTTCAAAACGTTTTGGTGTCAAAAACAGTCCTATGCAAAACTAAATATGAATCCAAGTTTCACAAGTCCGTATGGTTTCCAAGCCTTGTAATAGGTCCATTTGCTAAGCTCCATAAGTTGACATTGGTGATTGTGTTGGAACTTGTTTTGACCTGGACGGTAAATGTTATGTTGATGCTGTAGCGATTGACCTTTACAATTTAAATTAAAACTTTACAATTTATTTCATATAAAAAAAACGACAATTTTGATTTATTTATAGAATTCAATTACAGCACGCTGTTATCTACTTTGCTCTTTGCACGTCAAGTTTTTAGATTTTGATCGGCCAGAAAAGAAATGCACTACCTAAGCATTTATAATATAATTCCACAATGTGATTGTTTCCTCTGACAAGGGATAGTCACTGCATGTATTCCAGCAATCAGAAATGACTTATTCTTTATCTGGTCCCCGGATATGCCGTGCCATGACCATGAGTCAATCAAGTTTTGTCTGTCAAAATCATAATTGTGCTATCCAGAGGTCACGAAAGGTCATTCGTCATGCCATATAACCTAATGTGAAATTCGTAGGGGGAGCATAAAGCGCCTGCCACAGGGAAGGTAGTCGACTGCATTACATTAAGGGGAGTGGGGGTGCCACTTCGAGACCTTTGGAAGGCCAAATTGTGATTTCAACAGAAAAAATTCGACTGATTCATTGTCATGGAATGCCCAGGGACTAGGGAAAAACATGTAAAGTCTGGGTGATGGTACACAGGTAATGTAATTTTGTTTTGGCACAAACTTCACAGAAATCCTTACGTTTACGAATTATTTAGCGCAGAACATGTTTTTCAATTGGACACTCGTGAATTCGATTAAATATTGCCGTTATTGTTTTATAAGATGACTCGCAACCATTCCATGACAGAGTTGGCAAACGTAGCTCGTACAGGCAAGGCATTATAAATATTACAAATTACTATTATGTACTATGAAATAATATTTTTCGGTGTGAATAATTGCTAAAATTTGAGCCTCACCTTTTTGCTAAGGGTTGATAAAACTGTTTCCATTTTTGAATTATTTAGGGATACATTTTCGTGAATTATATATTAATTACCATCTAAAATTCGTTGTTTGCATGTCAAATTTCTAGCCAGCGCAGCGTTAAGACTAACGGAAAAATAAGAAAAGTTTAACATTCAACTTTTTCCTTATTTCTGTTTGCAATTTGTGTACAAGCCTAGATACAATACATACAAGGCGGTTCATACTAACATTACTGTATATTCTAAATATAAATTGCATCTTGCATGCATGAGCCACATTAACTAGAATATATTATTAGAGTGTAACTCACACTAAATCTATGTACAAAGCAAAGCATAAACATGATATTCTATGAATATGATATTGCATTGCTATTAACGTTTAAAAAATAAATGTTTTAAAAATTTGGAAAATGGACTCTATTGTACTCCTCTATGATATTCTTGACGTTGTACCTTTGTGTTTGTGTCGTCTATTTCAATATCTTATTCGTATGAACCACACTGTACCATTCCAGTCGTACGTGTATGTATCGTACATATGAAATTGCAATCTTAATGGTGACATTTTTGGATGCAAGGTGAGGATTGAGGTCATGTCCATATGACTCGTCCAGTCCAGCGTGTGGGTTTGGAATGCAGGACGAAGTTCTAGTGCGTGGTTTAATCCATCCACTATGTACAACTCAAAGTCATTCATACACTAAATAGTAAATGGCAATGACAATGACAATGAAACAGATTCCCAGATTGTACAAAATACCGGGACTGTGCGTCATTACTACCAGAGTCCAATACGATTCAGGAAATGAATTCAATCCATCATTCGCATACCCACTATTATTACACACAATATGTCTTTACACTAATTCACGCCTACCCATTCTTAAAATAAGATTCTGGATTTAACCGAATGAATTCGTCCATGCGTCATCTCCATTTGATCAACAGAATATTCATAAGGTGAATGCGTATCTTTAATTGGTTTCTTTAGATTTATCCTGAGAGAGATGTTTACTTTTATTAAACATTTCCGCTTACGCACGTACCAGGAATTAATTTCATATAAAAGGCCACGATTTTCTCAAGTTGAGTATCAAAATAAATTGAGCTTTCACTTCCAAACATATTTCCAAAAAGAAAAATTAAAACTTCCCAAAAGAAACCGTCAAAAATCAAAAATCAAACAAACTATTTTTTTCTTCAAAATGTCCAATAAAGTATCTGTTATTGTGTTCGCGACTGTCGCTGTTTTATTTGTTGGAAGTTCATCTGGTGCATCCAGATTTAAACGACAAGCTATAATTCCAACTGCGCCCTCTGGTGCCAACCTAACGGACATCTTGAATGCACTCAACCTTACAACCTACCTCCAATCAGCTACACCACAAATCCAACAAGCAATTCAAAATTTGACGGCATCTTTCCAAACCCAAGCAGCTGCTTTTTCATCTTCTCTTCAAAACGTTACACTCCAAGGACAATATTTGACACAAGGGATTCAGACTTTTCTAATGAATTTTCAAAATGAAGCAATTAACGCCTCAGTCCAATTGAACTCATCAATTTCTATTCTCCAAAATTTCTTCAATATGAGTAGTACGAATGCGAGTCTTCAAAAACTTGTGAACACATTGGGTGGAGGGAATCTCACGTCATCTGTCCAAAATCTACAAAGTCAGTTGGCAAACTTGACTCAGTTTTTACAAAATGGACTCCAGCAATTGAACAGTTCCAGTTCAATTACTCCAGCCATACAACAAAATATTCAAACTCTGTCGAATGCACTCAATAATGGAACTCTAAATCAAACATTGGCCACAATTATTACAAATTTTCAAGGACAAGCCCTCACTTTTCAAGGCGTTTTGAATAATTTACAACAACAGGTAAGGATGAGTTAATAAAAAAATTAAATTGAACGAAATGTACATAATATTTGTACTATTTTATTTATTTTTTCTATTTCAGACGAATAGTACGAGCGGAACACTTACGACATCTCTTCAGTCAGCCATCACAGGTGTTCAAAATGCATTCCAAGCCTTCCAGACACAACTGAAAAATATTATCAACGGATTCACGGGATTGTTCTTTCCAACCACTACGACTACACCTGCCACAATTGTGGTCGGGTAGAAAATGGAAATATATCATTATGTGCTACTATTTGAAGCCTAGTCCTAGTTACTCCAGTTAATCGCAAATCCTATATGCGTAGATAGTTAAAAATGTGTGCTAAAAAATAAATGTATTTAATTAGCCCCGTCAATTGATAATGTTGTGGTGGAAATAGTTTAAGAGTTTTGTGTGGACTTCAACGCCAAAAATATGGAATAAATTGCTTACAACAAAAAATATTTGTATGATTGTACTAGTGAGTGAAAAATAACACAAGGAAATTTGGCGAATACAAACATTTTAAAGCAACCATCTAGTAACCTATTGTACTACTGGCTTAGGGATTTCAACATTCAACTCATCTCACAAATGTCATAATGTAATGATTAAACGCGTTAATTTTCGGCCTGTGCATTAAAAAGCATATATACCAGTCAAAATCTGTACTCATTTGTCAATGTAAGATTCTTCAAATTTTTATTTTGGTAAGAGAATATTAATTAATTTTTTAACTTTTTGTACAATTTACTAAATGTACATCAAATAAAATTTGTTAATTTGACTTATGAGCAAAAATCTTACAATTAGTGCGTACAGCAGCCCATGCAACAATTAATACTCAAAAGTTGCAAACTTGCTGTATTCATTCATTAGTTGCACCGTTGGATTTTCAAGGAATTATTTATTAATCGGGTTGTTATTGTTTATTAATACATGCGTATTTCTATTTGAACCCATAATTAGAAAAATGCACCATAAGTGATTATGTAGCGTGGAACTCCATCCGATGCGTAGGTATTCATATTTCATGTTTTCATTCTCTGGTCAAAACACAGACCACTCATATTACAATTACAATCATTTACTTTCAGACGACATGTGTTTGTGTAACGTAACACGTATAAAGTTCAGACGACTACATAACATGCGCATATTACGTATAAATATGTTCTGGAAATTCCCTGGCATACTTGGCATTAGCACGGGAATAATTATTATGCACAAAATGCACAAGACCATTCATGAATCTAAACGGAAAATGACTAATTTCTGATTTTCCTCTGTAATAATTCATTTGGCTCGGATCGGATTCCTTTGTCAATTTTTATTAGATGCAATACAAGCTCACAATTTCTCAATGTTCAGGGCATGAGTGCGTGATGAATTATTTACTAAAATAAAATGACGCCAAAAAAAAATTTTTAATGAGGTTCCGAGTTCAACTCCTACTTGTGCCATTGTCAAAAATAATGCTCGTGTTTTCGCATTGTGCTTTAATTGTTGCCATCAATCTTCGCTCAATTTTGGTACACTGAAAACTCCTTTGGATCAATTGCTTATTACTTCACGAATTCCGGGATAAAAGCCAAGAATTCACTACTTGCTTGGTATAATTTTTTACTCACGTGACATTTGCCAAATAAACTTAGGAATGTAACAAGGGAGTCTTTGCATGTTACCAATACCCGGAACCCCCGTATATTTTCCTACCCCGCCACCAACCAACCGCAATTAAGTTAATTAAAGCATGTGTATTTTATTTTTAACATTAGTAATTAAAATTTTCTACGAACTAATTCCAAAAGAAGTTCAAGACAGTGACATTAGTATGATTTTTATTTTTGTAACTTATTTTTTCCCTTTGTTCTTTATTTTTCCACGAGTTCAAGTGGAAATCGTCCTGAGAATTTTCCAGTTAAGTCGAAGAAGTGTCGAATTCAGTGTTAGTGTTGTTTATTAAGAGTTAGTTTTGAAGTTTTGATTTAACGACGTGTCTCAGTCTGGGCGACAGGATGTCACGGTATCATGGTCGATTATTGTGAATAAACACCAAGGGAATTTTTTTATTATTTATTTCTCTCTCTCTTGTTTTACTACTCTTGGCTTTGGCTATCACATTGAATGGGAATCAAGAATGAATGAAATAGATGGCAAAAAGATAAGGAGTTAGAGTTTGAATTCTGTGTCTGATTTCCATACGATGAAAGAGTCAAAAATCAGGACGTCAGCAAAAATTAAAATAATATTAGAGAGAATGGATGAGAATTTTATGGAGTAGTATTGTACTGTACTCTGTCACTCTAAATATAAATGTCGAAGAATGGATGAAAAATGTACAAATTTTTTTTTGCTGTGCTCGCCTCATAGTCATAGTGTTTGTAATAAAAAAAATCACAGTAAATATTATTAACTATTTATTATGCTTGGTGTGACTAATTTAATACATGCGCTTTCTCTTACTACTACGGTACAGTCACCGTTATTTATGCGTTACCGTCTGGTCTGACCAAAATTATTCTGGGATGCGGCGACTAAAAAAACTGCAACCACTACTGCAAAAAAAATATCCATTTAATGGTTTTCAGAATTAAAAGAAATTAAAATGCATTTTGGGAAAAACGACACATTTTTTTTTAAAATATGTACCGGATTTCGAAACACTCCCAGTAATAATTCTAGAAATGCCTGTTGATAGTTTGTTATGATACAAGAATTTAAAATTCTGAGCATTTCTGGGTAAAAATTCATGTTTCATTCGAAAACAAAAAAATGCATTTGAAATTAAGTTCTAGGAATTTTTTGGAAAAATACAAAAACAAAAATGATTCGATACGTTTTAAGTTTGGATAATAATAATATCGATTTATTTGAATTTTTGACAGTAAGTTTTGTGCATGGATTGACTAATAATGGAATTATTATGGAATCGTAGACTAAATAAAAAATTGTTCGCGCGACTACGCCCTTGACTATTAGACTATGAATTTAGAATAGTGAGTTGGAGTCGTGATCTCAAAACATTTTAAATTTGAAAGATTCATATTTAACTGTATTTCGCAAGCGGATGAAGTGAAGACGCGGACACGGAGCAGGAAATGAGAAAATAGGAATACTAAAACAGAACGAGTTGATTTGAAAGGCAAATGTCCAATAATTCAGAGATCTTCTGGATTGATTCAGTGCAATGTACAAGGTGGCCCATAAATTCTATGTAGCAGAGTAACCTAGAAGTCACCTGAAAGAAATCTTACTGATACACCCATATTGGACAGAATTTTAGGAAATGCATTTTATGGACACCCAATTAAAATTTTGAAGGTCGAAACCATGATCGAAAGCGCGCGCGCGTTCATAAAAAAACGATCAGCTTGAATTTTAGCATTAAAATGAATTCCGGCGTTTATTATAGACCACTGGGCATTTTTTTTTCTCAAAAATAATGTGCATCGTTCAAATCTAAGCATAGAAAAATGACTTAATTGATGATTTTTTTTTATCTCCGCGAATATTTCTGAAATACCCCTGAAAACTTTTACATTATCTCAGTCTTCTCAGTTTTTCCTGGACCGGTCACTTTCTCCAGTGGATTAGCACGAGGCAAAAGTCGAACTTCTTATGGACCACCCTGTACGAAGATCTACCGAAAACTACATACCACATCCTGTCAGACACTACGGCGTCCGAGTCCGAATGAATGGGAATGGATGAATTCGCTAAATTAATTCTGAGAAAAGATTCCAAGATCTCGGAAGAGCTAAGTCCATTAGATTTTTTTTATTGTACGGGTTCGGGTTCTTTGACTCCGGTTCGGGTTCACGGCGTTCGGATGGATTGCGCGCCAAAGCGCCAGCCATGGCGTTACTACATTAACCCGCCCGCGCCATTTCGCCACTTCGGATTGGTCCGTAAAACTTACCAATCCAAAATACCAGCGCATTAATAATCCAGCGCATTTATTTTTTTCTTTCAATCATCCCGGATTATTTACTTAAATAAATTTCACCATTTAATCTCATGGAAATTTTTTATATATTCAAAAATCAATAAACTCCAAGAAATCTCAAAAAAAAATTCTAGACATCATGTCGTGTGTTCAAGGTCTTGAATAAAAAGTAGAAAATAAAGTTAAAATATAAAAAAAAAAGTTCATGGATAGAGCATGCATACATAGTAGTACTAGTATTATATATAGAGTGGCGGGTGCAGACAATAATCATTTTTATTTAAGTGGATAGATAAGACGACTAAATAGACGAGACATTGACAAAGTTAGTGTTAAAACTAAAAGTAAAGTAAAGTTTGTCCCCTCGTCAGAAAATCCGCCCGTCCGCATCCATATCTCTTATCTATTCACACATTTACATTTGACTCCCAAAAGGAGTAGGTATATAAATGATTTAAGACCAAGAAAGAGGTCTAGTAGTCTTCAGTCCTGCATGTCCTAGTCTTAAACTTTCAATCTTGTATAACTCTAACTTTATCATCAAAAAAAAATTCTGTAGAGGTTTAGAGTCCAATTCTTCATTCCATGAGTAAATATAACTCGTACAAGTCCAAAAGGAGCCAGCATTAGCGTTAAGCGTTAAAGTTAAAGTGAGTGATAAGGAACCCAGGGATATCCATATCATTTGAAATTTAACTCCGCCAAAAAATAGTGTGACTGTGGAGAAGTGGTGTGAAGAAGAAAAATTTAAAATAATACCCTTGGGAATGAATTTCTGAGAAATGTGTCTGGAAATTTGACCTTTGACCTGGTCAGAAAATATACCTAGTAACCTATAAGGACGGACACAGTGTTGTAAGTTGTTGACTATTCTCAGCGAGCGAGCCCAATCAAAATGTCTACCAAATTAATTCATCTCTTACTCATCCTCATGTTCACTCAACTCAACTCAGCTCGAGTATCAAAATATGCAACGAGTACTTCCAATTCAACGATACAGTCACAGTCACAACCCACAAATAATAATTTGGCCATTTTGAGTTCAAATTCAAATACAAATTCAAATACGACAACGAATATTCCATGCACTTCAACACAACCAGGATCACATTGTCCGAATTTAGATTTTGACATGAAGAAATTATCCATTGAACTCATACGCCATGATATTTTGAGGAAATTACACATGGATGAAAATAATTTACCAAATGTGACCATCAAGGATTTTCCAATTCCACAGACTTATTTGAATGAATTCATCAATATACAGAATGATACACCGATTGATGATGAGGAACAAAGGGAAGAGAAAATCATAGCTTTCAGTCGAATGCGTAAGCAAAGCTAATTTTTTTTAACTTAAATTTTTAGAACCTAAACAATAAATTCCGCACGTGAAATAATGCACGGAGTGCCAATTTTGAATTAAAAAAATTCATAAATTAATTCACATGCATTGGCCGTAATGAATTGTCAAGCATCGTAGCTTATTTTTCGTTAATCTTTTAGCCGCATGTTGGCTATTAGGCTATTAAATTAGGAATCGTAGTTTTTCTGAATATTTATTTTTAAAAAAACTCTGCTGTTTTTTTCTTCTTTTTTTAAAAAAAAAATAAGCCGGATGTTTTTCTAACGGATTTTTATTTTCTTAAATACAGAACAAGTGCGTATGAATGGAAAGGAGACACGCGGAGCCCATTACTTTACATTCTCTGATAAATTACTACATATGAGAATTGATTCTGCCAGCCTTCACGTCCACGTTAAAAATTCGCACACCAGGAAATGGCCAGAGTACAGAATCAAGATATTTGAGATCATTTTACACACAAGGGGGGAGTCCATTGTTTCTATCTCTCATGGGTAAGTTACATTAATTAAAATTTCTGCTACGCTGTGCTAAAACAAATCCTGTACACTATGCGTGCGTTTCCAAATAAAGTCAATAAATAAATAAACAAACGAATGATTAATAATAATAATTTTTCCTTTATCTTTCGTTATCAGACCACTCAAACCCTACATATCAAATCAGCTTGAGCCAACGCGTCATCAAAAATCTAAATGGATTCAAATTGATATCAAACCAATCCTCACGAAATGGGTGGAAAAAATGACACCGGGATCAGATCAGAAAATTGGATTTGTTATTGAAGCCGTGGATTTGAGGGATAATTTGAGTCCAGACGTCTCGGTTGTCATGTCAACGAATGCGGAGGTGGATGTTAATATTGTGAGTTAAAAAATCAACAAACCTATTAAAATTATTTTGAGTGATAAGATAAAGAATATTCGCAAAAAATAAACATTTTCCAAGATAAATTTATTTTTTTCAAAAAATAGAAGTTTTCCCATAAAAAATTCCAAAAATTCAAGAGTTTCCCGATGAAATTAAATTTTCTCAGAGTAATTTATACTTTCTCAAGGAATTTCAGTTTTTCGAAAGTAAATTCTTAAAATTCAAGGTTGACTTACAAGGAAATCAAGTTTTCCGGAAGAAAAATTAATGTTTCCCCGAAAAATTCAAGATTTCGCAAGGAAATTAAATTTTTCCAGTTAAAAATTTAAGGTATTTTCAAGGAATTTCAGTTTTTCGTACTTATCTTAAAATTCAAAGTTGATTTCCAAGGAAATCAAGTTTTCCGGAAGAAAAATTAAAGTTTCCCCGAAAAATTCAAGATTTCCCAAGGAAATTGAAGTTTTTACAGAAAAATGCATTTTTTGAACACATGATTTTTTTTTTCATTTTGCAGAACCCCTTCATCGAAATCAAATTGAGTGACGTGATCCGCCCCCGTCACCCACGTAACATTGGAATGGACTGTGATGAGAATTCTAAGGAGACCCGTTGCTGCCGATTCCCACTTGTTGTTGACTTTGAAGAATTTGGTTGGGACTGGATCATTGCACCGAAGCAGTACGACGCCAATTACTGTAGTGGAGAATGTCCATTTGCATTCCTTCAAAAATACCCACACAATCATATTGTTCAACAAGCCGGGATAGGGGGCCCTTGTTGTGCGGCTAGGAAAATGTCACCCATTACTATGTTGTACTTTGATAAGGAATCCAATATTGTGTTTAGTGTACTGAATGGAATGGTGGTTGATAAGTGTGGGTGTTCCTAAGTAACTATTTAACTAATTGTTTTAAAATATTATATAATATAATACATATAATGTGCATTTATGAAAAAAAGGACTTTTATTGATATGATATATGAATTGCTGTTTGCTATTGTACAAATTGGGCTGCACCTCGACTGAAAATAACACACTGACTTATTTTTTAATAAATGGATTGTTTTTAAAAATTTTGTTTGGATTAGTGTACGTGTACTTTAGATTTATTTTCGTAGCAATTTTTCTTAAATAACGTAAACGGTACATATCTCAGGGTTAAGTATTAAGATCGTCGCGTTTGTTATCCTTTTTGCAGGGTTCAGCGTTTGACCCTTTGACCTATTTTTATCTTGTTTATTCTTTCATGTAGTTTAGTTATTAGTGGATTGATTAATTTTTAACCTGTCTCGCGCCTACAGATAACTCATTTGTACCATTTATGACTTTGTCAATCATTTTCACGCTTCAAATTGGCAAAATCCTCGCAATTCTGAATCCAGAGATAAATAATTAGCTATTTGGTTACTTAATTTTGATTAATTAGAGTCAAAATAGACGACACGAAAAAGAACAGTCATGAATCAATGTAGTGTGGTGTAAATATTTAACGTCTACATCGAGTAAGTTATTGTATGTAGTAATTAATTAAATCCAGCGTAACATTGCGGCAAAAAATATCAACACTGAAATATTTATATGTACATAATATACAAAAATTGATTTAAAAGAATGCAAAAATAGAACATAAACAAACTACTACTGGTGTGAATGATTTATTTATTGAACAACCTACTACTGGCCGATTTAAATGGCAACATCTGCTAGTCCATATTCGCAATTGTTCGATGTTAGACAGGGTGACCACATATACTCAAGCACAAACGCAATCGGCGAATTTTCATACTCGAAGGACATCAGGGTGGAATTGTCGTCCGGTGGAATGATCCCATAATTTTCAAAAAATTGTAATTATCTTTCCTAGTACAGCTACGAATTTTACTGATACAATGTTTTCCGATTCGTCAATTCAAGTCAGCGGAATAATTTACCGTGTAAGAGGAAATAAATTCTATTTTGTGTGAAAATATTGCGTAACATTGGTTGAAATTAGTGTACCAAGATATTAGAGACAAGCCTCGTGCAGAAGGTGGTTGCATTGTGACCATGTGAATTTTGTACATGATTCCATCAAAATTTCTATCATTTGCATCCTAATGCATTCATTTTATATGTTATCATTATCATTATCAATAATTATAACGCTGTCTCTCCAGATAGCGTTACACTTCCATCAAATAAATATTTACATATTTCGTCATCGGGCGAGTGAGGCCTAAAATATTCCGTCATTTCATGTCATACATTTATTTAAATAATAACCGTTCTTGTGCCATTTAATTGCTATTTCAGACTTTAAATAAATATTTACATAGGTTCGATAGACGATAGTCGGGTAACGCCTTATTTGGCTCTCGCTTCCATAGCATAAGGTTCAGAACGGTTGAATTCTATCAGTTAAACTGCAGGGAGACACAACACCTAATTTTTAAGGAACTAACAGAAAACCATATACTATTTTCAAAATGAAGTTCACATTTGGCGGAAAGTTCATTAATTTTGGATTCCATTTTCTATTCACCCTTTTCAAAATGAACCCGAAGACTGGAAAATTCAACACAACTATAACCAGACGCCGTGTTATACTGTGGGCATTTTGGATGTGTTTGTTACTCGCCCGAACCGCAGTCTCAGCTGTTCGCCTTTACCAGTGCGGATCAGGTAGTTTGAAGGTCAAACTCAAAGATGGAGTTGTCTTACTTCTTTTTACCCTCAACCTCACGATCGGCATCTCATGGCACATTTTTGCTTACTGGAAAAGGAAGGAAATTGTGAATCATTTCAATCAATTCACGAATTTGCAGGAGCAAATTGAAGGTACGTATTTTTGTAGTACCTAGTCAAATTTTTACGACCACGGGTTCACTAGTTTTTTGTACACATAGTTGGCAGAGGATCCACCTTCAAAAATCCTTGGAACTACATGGAGCGTGGAATAAGGATTGAGTCCGGAATACTGGCGTTGAACGCCTTTTTAGTATTGCAAGTGAGGTTGAAACGTCCAGATGCAGTCTATGCGTTGTACTCCCATCTATCTTTGGAGAAACCAACTCCCGCCTTGGCATTCTTGTGTGCATTCGTCGACGTTTATGCGTTGGTCTCTGTGTTTCACCATGTGATCTTCATGTGCTACATCTATTTGGCATACACTACCGTGGCGCACTCTGGCCTCAAAATTTTACGGTAAAGTTTTTCGAGTATCTTTCAAAAATAAATTAAATAATAATTCTGGGACTGTTTTTTTTTTTGCAGGACACGACCAGCTGGAAGCGACTCTTTCTTGGAGTACCGTAAATACCGTTTGGTGAACACTCTTTTCAACCGTTGCTACGCAGGTCAAATTATACCAGCTGTCTTGGTAATTTGTGGAATCAGCATAGTAATTACATCGTACGTTATGATCAGAACCCATGACACTATGAATTACAAAACGTACATGTCATTTGTCATGGGGTTTGTGCTGGCGATGATTGGTTGTTCGATATTTTCCTTCCTTCCTGCATCGCTTCATAATGTCACGACATCTATCCTAGAATCATGGAGTCATTCTGGGAAATACTTGAGGAAACAGGACAAATTGGCATTGAAAAGTTTACCATCGTTTGGAATTCAAGTCGGGAGTCTATTTGTCATGAAAAGAACGACACCTAGGACGTACGTGGAAGTATTGTTTGATGCGACGGTTAATGTTCTACTGGGAACGTCATAACAGCGATAAAATACGTTTCCCAGAATTATTTATGCACAGAAATTGACAATGTAATAATTAAATATGGTATTAAAAACGAGCGTTTGGAGTTTTTTGAGCACAGTACGTGCACAACCAATGTGAATAATGTATTTATTTGTAGAGCAAAAGGAATTTGCAGTTTTAGTGGTTGACCTTCCTTTACCGAATTACCCGAACTTTCTTAATATTCTATTCTCATATTTGGTATATTTTATTCCGCATATGCCCGGAAATTCACCAATTATTTATATCGTACATATTGATTGAACTTCTGATCGGTAACGTTTTCATTTTGACAAAGAAGTGTTTTTGGAAATGCTTCAGGATAAACTTGTGGATGTGAGAGGCGTGGTCTCGATTCTGACTGGGACCAACGTTTCACGGCGAGAGATTATCTTGTTAGTAAAAAATGTTCGGTATGGCAGGCTTCAGAAAATTGCACCGATCTTTTTAATATTTTCATGGAGTTCCAGTTGCAGATTAGTAACCTAAGCATATTATTATGTACGACTGCATTGGAAAGCACACTAATAAAGAAATCAAATCAAATCAAATCAAATTATATACCGCTTCAGAACGACCTTCTCGTATTTTTTAGCTTTATTAATTCTTTATCACTCATTTGTATCCCGGACACACTTTTCGCTTCACTTACTGACTCTATACAAATTTTTAATGCTCTGGTCGTCCGAATGGTGTAATCTTCTTACGTCGCCCATGGCCATGCGGTGTAATACTCTGTCACTTTGTCAAAACGTTATGAATAATCTGCAGGGGGTACATCACCGGGCTCTTTGTGTGGTATCCCTCACAGGAAATCGCATAGAATAAAAATTGCAGAGCTCGCTCTGCAAAATAGCCCATCCCAACTTGAATACGTATTTAATAGTAGAAAATGCTTCCTTGTGACGGTGTGAATTTGCTTAAGGTTTAAAATTTGCTATTGTATGCACCCTGGCTCGTGTTGACCTTTACTTTTATAAGTTATCAACTATTAATTGTTAGGACACCTCTTCTTGACAGCGATTCGTTTGTGTATTTAAACAAATATTTCAGATATCGACAGTGTCGACTTCATCGACAGTGCAGTGTTTCACATATATGGTGAGTAAAACATTAAAAATTCCGCGATACCCAAAATCGAATATTCAAATGACGCGTTTATAAAGTTTAATTGCTATTTTCGTGTGTCGCTTGCAACGCAATAGACTAGGCTCATCGCTCATGCTATATAAATATTTGTACAAGTATTAATAGATGAAAGCCAGACTGATACACTCTATTTGATTTCCTTACTTTAGAATTGTTGAATTCTGTCCTAGCTGAACTACGGAAGAAATAAAATCTGCTCTTTATACAACGACAAAGGATCAAAGGATTTCAAAATGAAATTCATATTTGGTGCAAAGTATATTAACTTTGGATTTAACTTTCTATGCACACTTTTCAAAATGGATCCGAGGACTGGAAAATTCATCGTGGCTTCAATCCGGCGTCGTATTATCACGTGGGTATTTTTGATGTGTTTGTTACTCGCCCGTACAATAGCCTCGTCTGCTCGTGTTTACGAGTATGGGTCAGGTAGTTTGAAGATCAAACTCAAAGATGGAGTTGTGTTACTTCTCTTTACCCTGAACAGCATGATCGGTATCTCATGGCACATATTTGCTTACTGGAAAAGGAATGAAATTGTAAATCATTTCAATCAATTCACGAATTTGCAGGAGAAAATTGAAGGTCAGTATTTTGATATCATAGCGGCAGAGTCTGCCAGCGTAAAATTTTTGTGATCACGGGTTCACTAGTTTATTATATAGTTCACAGAGAGACTACGTTCGAAAATCTTTGGAGTAAAGTGGAGCGTGCTATAAAGGCAGGGGCCGGATTACTGGCGTTGAATGCTTTTTTAGCATTCCGACTGCGATTCAAACGTCCAGATGCTGTGTACGCGTTGTACTCACATCTATCATTGGAGAAACAAAGCAATGCCTTGGCCTTCTTGTGCGCACTCGTCGATGTTTACGTGGCCGTCAGTGGGTTCCACCATGTATTCTTTCTTGGCTACATATATTTGACCTACACTATCGTTGCGCATTCCAGCTTGAGCCTTTTACGGTAATAATGTAAATAAAAGTAAATAATGATCTTAAAATTTTACGTGTTTCTTTTACGTACAGTACACAACCAGTGTGCAAGAGATCCTTCTCAGAGTACCGTAAATGGCGTTTCGTGAATATTCTGTTCAATGACTGCTACGCAGACCAATTCGTACCATCGCTCTTGGTAATTTGTGGAGCAGGTATAGTGATATCATCGTACGTTCTAATCAGAACACATGACACGATGTATTATCAAACGTACATGTCTTGTGTCACGGGATTTGTGTTGGGGGCATTCGCTTGTTCGACATTTTCCTTCATCCCCGCGTCGGTCCATAATGTCACGACATCTATCCTTGAATCGTGGAATCATTCTGGAAAATGCTTGCGAAAACGGGACAAATTGGCTTTGAAAAGTCTATCATCGTTCGGGATTCAAGTCGGGAGTCTTTTTGTCATGAAAAGAACAACACCGATAACGTACATGGAAATATTATTTGATGCAACGGTCAATGTTCTATTGGGAACGTCATAAAACGATATGCCGTACTAGTTTTATTCAGTAGATTATTTGCTGGCACTAATTTTCGATACTCCTTTACTACCTTCTACATTTTGTTTCATTAACCAAGTAAATTTTGCGGTATTTCTTTTGAAAAAATTGTTGTTTTTTGAAAAACTGAATCCCATAGACTTCTTAAAAAACGACGTTATATTTTTGGAATTTCATAAAATATGTTTAATTAACTTGATGTTTGTTAAGAAAAATAAAATATAAATAAAACATCTGTTTAATTTGAAAGAACTATTTATTTCAAAGACCGAATCTGATTAATGTCGGTGTCACATCACAGTGTTCAAATTCTAAATCAACAATTCTAAATGTGTATTATTTTTAACGGAAAAATATCAATTGTAGAATCTAACTACAAGATCCCACTCCTTCATATTTTATGTATAATTTAGTAAGAGTCAACGAGATGTAGATTTCGCGGAGAATTTTAACTATAGATTGTCCAGCAAATTGCACGCAAACCCAAGTACCCGGAAAACATTTCATATTTTCATTTCACAAGTTTGAGGTGACACGAGTTCAGAGTTGGAATACTGAATACAGTTACCATACAATTTTTATAGCTATAGCTACTCAATTAAATCCTATTCAAAATGTATATCACACAATTTTTTGGGAACGACTCAACGTTCATAATTCACACCCATTGACTGAGCACCTTAATTTAAAGCTAATATCTTTTGTGCATATACGAATAGTGACTAGTGTAGTTGCTAAATATTTTACACAATGCAACAGGAACCTGTCTCTTCAGTCACAGCCATTAGTCTCTCACACATTCTTGTAAAGTTAGCCTTGTATAATTTGATGTAAGCTTTCGTGTGATAAATCATGTTCAGCAATTTTTCATTGTCCGTTTCATCCAAAACAATGTCTTCGGGAAGTGTAGGGGTGAGGCGATAGTAGGAGCAATTCCCCAAGGAGCAAGTCGTCATGGCATAATTGATGCACTCTCCGTCACTCTGACACACCTACAAAAATTACAAAAATTTTTTTAGTTTAGTTTCTTAGATTTGGAAGAACCATACTTTTTTTAAAAAAAAATTTACCTGATTTATAAGTGTCTTTAATGCACTCCCGAGCACACCAACGATTCCCATTCTACTTGTGAAATTCAAATTGATATTTTCAGTTAGAGGCGGTTTCCCAGTTCCAAGAGACACAACGATTCCATTCGTCAAATTTTCCTGATAATCAAAAATGGGGTTATTGAGATTTCATATCATTTGTAGAAATAAAAAATACACAATTTATTGGTAAATTGTAATGGACAAACCTTGAGTCTCGTAATTTCTGAGAGCAAAGCCTGTGTTGGGTTATTGGCCGTCAAACCCCCATCATAGTAATATTTCCCATCACTATGTAAATATGGATTAAAGAAATAAGGAGCTGCTGAAGTCATCCTTGCAACTTTCCAAATTAATTCATCACAAGTTTTCTCATCATAATTTGTGAAAAGGACACTCGTCAAACGCTCAGCCGTTCCAGTCGTGGCTGTGATGGCAACCTTGATTCCAGTGATATCACGCATACGATATTCACCAAAGGCTGTTTGTAACTCACTCTCATACTTTTCGGCATTGTAGGGTTTGGATCCATTGAAAATTTTATCTTTGAGGAGGAAATACAATCTTCGGCACTCTTGGACTGTGTGACCCAGAGCTAAGTAAAGGGCGATTATTCCACCAGTACTTGTCCCAGCAATCCAATCAAAGCTTTTTTTAATTGTCAAATGTTCTTCGGGGAGAGCGTCTAAAATTGCAATTCAAAATACAAAATTATTTTTAAAAAATTCAACAAAACCTATCTAAAATTATTAAATATTCGTAAATATTTTTTTAAAATCAGGGTTAATTTTCCATAAATAATATGTAAGCAATACAAGAAATTGTTAAAATGTTAAAGAAAATTATTACTCAAAAGCAAAAGAAAATGTTAACAATAAAATTAAAAAGTCAAAAAAAATTAAAGTTATAAATTGCTCACAAAATTACAAGAGATTTTTAACAAATTCAAAATAAAGTTTAAATTGTTCAAGAAAAATCAGAAATTATTATTCAAAAAATTTTAACATTAAAATTGAGAAGTCAAAAAAAATTTAAAATTAATTGCTCACAAAAATACAAGAGTTTTTTTTTTTTAAAAAAAATAAAAAAAATGTTTAAATTGTTCAAGAAAAATCAGAAATTATTATTCAAAAGCAAAAGAAAGTGTTAGCGTTAAAATGGAAACGCAAAAAAATATTTTTAAAATTTAAATTGCTCAAAGAAATTACATGAGTTTTTTTAAAAAAAATTAAAATAATGCTTAAATTGTTCAAGAAAAATCAGAAATTATTATTCAAAATTTTAACATTAAAATTGAGAAGTCAAAAAAAAAATTTAAATTAATTGCTCACAAAAATACAAGAGTTTTTTTTTAAAAAAATTTAAAATAATGCTTAAATTGTTCAAGAAAAATCAGAAATTATTATTCAAAAAATTTTAACATTAAAATTGAGAAGTCAAAAAAAAATTTAAATTAATTGCTCACAAAAATACAAGAGTTTTTTTTTAAAAAAATTTAAAATAATGCTTAAATTGTTCAAGAAAAATCAGAAATTATTATTCAAAAAATTTTAACATTAAAATTGAGAAGTCAAAAAAAAAATTTAAATTAATTGCTCACAAAAATACAAGAGTTTTTTTTTAAAAAAAATAAAAATAATGTTTAAATTGTTCAAGAAAAATCAGAAATTATTATTCAAAAGCAAAAGAAAGTGTTAGCGTTAAAATGGAAACGCAAAAAAATATTTTTAAAATTATAAATTGCTCAGAAAAATTACATGAGTTTTTTTAAAAAATTTAAAATAATGCTGAAATTGTTCAAGAAAAATCAGAAATAATGTGAATTCAAAACAATTACCTAACAACGGAGACCAATTTTCAATGAATTCCAAGAATTCTAACGGTACAAATCCACGAGTCCCACCTCCGTCAATGCACAGAGCCCGAACTTTAGGCGTACCGGGTTGTTGTTTTGGAATCCTGGATGGGTCAGGAATAAACTCAATAAAAGTTTGATCAACGATTTTGTATCCTTGTGTTGTAGGAGAACTAGAGCCTTCCATCGGCCACACAGCCATTGAAGTGGATACTCCTTCGTCAACGGCTTGTAACATGTACTCAATTATGCTCAATTCTTTTACACGCTCCGCATTCTTCTCTGCCAATTTTGCCTCTTGTAAGAGTTCAAATGGAGTTTTACCACAAGCGGATTTTAGCTGCATGTTTGGGTGGAATGGGAGAACGGCTTGGACGGCTGTTATGTTTCCTTCCTGCAATTAAGCAAATCAAATATTTGACATTTATTCATTAATTGATACCAACGAGATACAGAAATTAATTTGGCTACTTAAGCATTATAAAGAATTGGTGATCAAAGTAATAAATTACATACCCGACATGCCAAATGCAATGGTGCAAATCCATTTTGATTGTGTGTATTGCAAGAGATATGTTCATGAGAAAGACACTTGACAATGTAATCCAATCCAAACTTATTTTCTTGTCTTGATCGACTGTAACTTTCAAAATATTTGTGAAACTCGTCTTCGCCAACTTCCATTTCTGCTTCTGTATGAACAAAAAAATAGAATTCAATATCAACATGAAATTTAAACATATTGGAAAACTAAATTATGAATAATATGAAAATGACAATGATGGCGCTGGAAATAAACACAAAACTAAACTCAAGCTGTGTAAGAAACTACTTTTGAAAATATATAAATTATACAATTATAGTACCTTTTGGTCCCTGGCCGAACCCGAGATAATACATGTTTTAGGTTAGTTATGTGGTGAAATTGAAATTGCAGTGCAGCGCTAAAATCTATCACACACGCACACCTCCAACTTTAAAAAAATTTACAAAGAGAAGGAAACATCAATTTTCGTTTGTTTTGATATCAGATTTCATATACAATGTCAGTAGTTATGGCGAATTTGTTAAGAATTTTGAGCAAGTATAAGTGAAATCGACCATTCAGAAAAAAAAGTAGGCTGGGGGTCAACCGATTGAATTGAGACTTGTTAC
>JAQIXO010000168.1:0-31016 GCA_034700305.1 Protaphorura armata
GTTGTACATTTATTCTTGTAAAAAATCTTCGAAACTTGAATGGACCTCTGGTCAAATCAAATAAATCTCTTCAAAAATGTATTTTTAGTAACACGACAATGATTACGAAACAACTCGACTCAGGTGCTTGAATAAATACTTATATTTTGAAATTATGAATAGCTCACTAAAATTACACGGAAGCAGTTTAATTTTTTCTATCATTTCTGCCCAAATTAGTTAACCCAATTGTATAGAAAAAATCTGTAAAAAAGTTTTTCATGTAACCAGTAACCGCCAGACATAATTACTCAGTCTGAAATGTCCCATCCTTTTTTTATGCATAACAAAATGACAAGGGGCTGACGGTCACTCAATCACGGCACGGCACTTCTACAAACGACAACAATCTGTTGCTGAACTTGTGTACCTAATTTTCCAATTTTTAGAAAAATTCAAGATTTTTTCAGTTGACGATCTTCGGAGAATTTCAAGTTTGCGTGGAGCGCCATCCAACTTTTTCTGTGTCTTTGAGTCGCTGTGTTTGAATTTTGAATCCGGGAGAGAGAAAATTGTCACACTTCGAGCGCCAAACTCTTTTGTGTGTTTCTTCAAGAATTCTAAAAAAATTATAATTAAACTCACAAATTTTGTGACCGGTCAAGGTCAGAGGTTAACATCAGCATCAGCATCATCGTGCAAAATTTTGGCAAATAAATTAACCCAGTCAGTCAAGGTCTACAAAATTCAATTACAGTGTGACAGGTAACGATGGCTTTTGGCATTTAACATTACATGCATTACAAATTTCCACATTTTCACATTCTTGTTTTTTATTAATGCTTCAAAAATTCACCAAGGGCTTCATTAATTTCATCGTCCCCATTTGAACATAAATTTCAATGTAAAATATTTTCTGCAGCTTATCGACGAATTCAAGTCCAAGTAAACTCTGGATGCTCTTGGTCATCAGAAATAGTACAAGACTATTTGTGCGGCTCTCAAAAACTCATCAACTTAAAACTTTCCCACAACAATTACAAATTATGTCCTATCAACCAAGCATCCGAAGTTTTTTCCAGAAGAAACCGACTGCGGCTGCTACGGATGATAGTGATAAAGATGGCAGTCCAAGTCCCAGTCCTGCTAAGGTGAGTCATCAAATTAATTTATATTTTTACCTGGTATTTAATTTTGCATATAATTGTGATTGGTGATTTAATTTTTAAATTTGAATTCTTATATTCAGAAGACATATTCGGTCCCAGTAAAAAAGAGTAAACTAGAGGTAGATACTAAGGTCACACCAAAACGAAAGGCCGAAGACACTGACGAAGAGGATAAGAAACCAATAGAATCTGAGAAAAAGATACGTCGAAGGATTGTGAACAATAGCAGTAGTAGTAGTGAAGAGGAGGAGGAGGATAAACCTAAACCAGTGAAAAAGGTCAATGTCAAGGAAAAAGCGTCAAATGGAGGCAGTGCGAAAAAGCCGACTGAGGCCAAAGGTAAAAAAGTTTCACCGAAACCGAAACCAAATGGAGGAGACTCTAAGAAATCATCTAAGGCCAAGGAAAAAGTGTCATCAGATGAAGACCAGGAAGAAAAAGTAGGTTTATGCGAATGTTTTTTCTTCTTCAATGCTTTCAAAGACTAAAACATTAAATCCTTCAAAATTAAGTTGTCACCTCGCTAAGTATCACGTATATATTTGTTGGTCGATGTGCCATTCCTGGGTGCCAGCGCCCTGGTTTGGTTCACTGCTTTAGACATTTTTTTTCTATGTGAAGGAAGCCTTTACGTGGCGGCTCAAATAATTGACTGGAAAACTAAAATATTTAAACCCAAATATTTAGGATACCGTAAAAGTTGCAGTGACTACGCCCACTACTCCCAAAAAGTCAACAAAGTCTCCTTCCCCCGCTCCCTCAAGTTCGACGACAACAGTTCCTGGCTGTGACTATAATCCTGGGAAATTCAATTACCATCCTGTTAAAGATGCTTGTTGGACTCGTGGACAAAAGTGAGACAATGCAATTAATGCAACATAACATTAATACACATAAAACAGAAATAATTCAATTCACAATTGATTGTACTATTTTACAGAGTCCCATATTTGGCCTTAGCGAAAACCCTTGAGTTGATCGAGTCAACAAGCAGTCGATTAAAATTCATGGAAATTTTGGCTAATTACTTTCGATCGGTAATAACGCTCAGTCCAGATGATCTTCTCTTCAGTGTCTATCTCTGCCTGAATAAACTTGCCCCAGCTTATGAAGGTGAGTGTTATTTAGTTCGTGAACTATTTGGATGGCATTGTCGTTCTATACTTATACTTTGAATCGAGATTTTGAAATCAGGAACGAAATGGCCAATTTAATATGATCGGAGCCTTGACGCCTCATTAGTTACAAATTCTTACATTGACAAATCTATAAAACTTTCGCCCCTCTTACAGGTGTTGAACTTGGCATAGCCGAAACAAACATTATGAAGGCGATTGCTCAAGCCACTGGGCGAACTTTGGCACATATCAAACAAGATGCAGCAGATAAGGGTGACCTAGGACTGGTGGCAGAGTCTAGCAGGTCTAATCAGAAAACATTGTTTCAACCGCCGCCATTAACTGTGTCCAGCGTTTTTGTCAAATTGAAAGAAATAGCACGGATGACAGGGCAAGCAGTGAGTTTATTTGGAATTTTAGATTTTTTATTGCATGTTCACAATCTATTTTTATGATAATTTAATATTTTATAAATTTTATTCTCCAGTCTCAAACTAAGAAGGTGTCAATGATCGCATCAATGCTAGTAGCTTGTAAATACTCCGAGGCAAGATATTTGACAAGATCACTGGCTGGAAAACTACGGATTGGACTAGCAGAGCAAAGTTTACTCCAAGCACTAGCCCATGCTTGTTTTTTAACACCACCTGGGGGCGATACACTTAATGCTGGGAAAGGTCTCTCAGCTGATGGACTGAAAGCTAAAATTGACGAAGAGACTTTCAAGTTGAAATCTTGTTATTGGTAAATATTGATTTAGTAAAGTTTTAATATTTTCAAGCCATCATTGAATTTGTTGATATTCGAATTAAATATTTTTATTTCAGTGAATGCCCAAACTACGACATTCTGATCAAAGCACTCCTGGCTGGAGACGATCTAAATTCACAATGTAAATTAACACCGGGTATTCCACCCCGCCCCATGTTAGCCCAACCAACGAAGGGTGTTTCAGATGTTCTGGAACGATTTGATGGAATAAAATTCACTTGTGAATATAAATATGATGGAGAGAGGGCTCAGGTTAGTGGTTTAATGTAGTGAATTGAAGTGAGAGATATCCTATAATTCAATTAGTCTAATCGCTTATTTGGAAATTATAATTACAGATTCATCTCCTTGATGACGGTTCTATTAGGATTTACAGTCGGAACCAGGAGGATAACACTTCAAAATATCCTGATATAATAAGTCGTTTCCAATCCTGTGTCAAGTCTGACGTGAAATCATGTATTCTTGACTCTGAGGCGGTAGCCTGGGATAAGGAGAAAAATATTATTCTCCCATTCCAAGTTTTATCCACAAGGAAACGGAAGGTCAGAGATTTGATTTACTAAAATAGGGTAGTGGAAATTTAGTAATTTCCACTACCTAGTTTTTAGAGTAAAAAAAAATATTTTTAATTTATTTAATTTTTATAATAATTCTCGGAAAGACAGTAGTTTTAAATTTTCTTTCAAATCTTAGGATGCTGCTGAAGCAGAAATTAAAGTCCATGTCCAACTCTTCGCCTTCGACTTACTGTTTTTGAACGGAGAAAACTTAATTAAGAAACCCCTGCAAGGAAGACGGAAATTGTTACAAGAAAATTTCAACAATGTCAAAGGGGAGTTTGAATTTGCTACTAGCTTGGACACAGACAGTATGGAGGAAGTTCAGGAATTTTTGGAGGAGTCGATTAAGGGTATGTTCTACGTTTAATTCAAAGCACTGGTTAAAGGGAAAGCAAAGCACTAGGCACTAACGACGAGCAATGACGTAAACATTCATTTGGTTTTAATGAATTCTGCAGGGAATTGTGAAGGACTGATGGTTAAGACTTTGGACGTGAACGCCAGCTATGAATTGGCCAAACGCTCACAAAAATGGTTAAAATTGAAAAAGGATTATTTGGACAGCGGAGGAGATTCCTTGGATTTGGTTGTCATTGGCGGATTTTTGGGGAAGGGGAAGAGGACTGGAACTTATGGTGGATTTTTGTTGGCTTGTTATGACCCAGAGAACGAAGAGTTTCAGAGTATTTGCAAGGTAAATCCATCCTATCTTGCCGAATTATCATACATTATGCTTCATTTCCTATACTGTGTAATTTTTTCAATAATTGTGATTTTTCAGATCGGAACGGGTTTTACTGATGAAGTTCTCCAACAACATACTGACAGCTTAAAACCACTGATCATGAAAACACCAAAGCCATACTACGTTTTCAACTCACAATTAACACCCGACCACTGGTTTGACGCTGTGCAAGTTTGGGAAGTCAAGTGTGCTGATTTATCTTTGTCTCCGGTACATATGGCTGGAAGGGGAATTGTAAGAGAATTATATCTGATAAATCCGAAATTGTTCCATCTAATTGAGCGAATTTATGACTTTAAGGTGGACCCTACCCGTGGAATCTCACTTCGGTTTCCTAGATTCTTGAGAATCAGGGACGATAAGAATGCTGAGGACGCGACAAGTTCTTCCCAAGTAGCTGACATGTACAACAGTCAGGATCAAGTGAAGAGCAAGGGCAAGGGGACAAAGGCCGACGAAGAAGATGAATTTTACTGAGATTGCAGTATAACTCAACAAGTTTGTAATTATTTGGGAGAGGATAACATTTCCTGAAAAACATACTTATTTGACTATGAGTAATTTAGTTAAATAATACATTTAGGATTAGCTGCACAGCTGCAGATTTTACAAACTATTCCGTCCAGAGTGACAAAATTTAACTTTCACCGTTTCAACTGAAATTATTTATTCGACACATCCAATAGTATTTAACCATATAACAGCTTAAAGTCGTTTTTATGATTTCCTAGACCTTGTGCTTACCTTTCATTCATAAATCCACATTCTAGAAGACGCAGAACTCGTAATTCATCTCTTTAATTCGCGGAAAAAATAAATTTTTCCTGAGTATCATCATTTAATATATTTTGTTACTACAAAATTATACCTATCGTGTCTAATTTTATAATGATGTGATACGTAAAACTATTAGAATTTGAGAAAAGTCGTCGATAAGTTAATTATTAAAATCATTTGTGGGGTATTCTTTTATGAAATTATGATCGTGAAATTAAAAAGTCGTACAAAAGTTCATGGGAAAGTGTTCTTGATTAGATAAGTTTATTTCCAATAATTTTAATTTGAAATACATTCGTCATTCAAAATACTGACTCGCAAACAAATCGCGGTTTTTCGCATTAACGACGACTCACGTCCCATATACCCTTGAATGGGGGACACGTACGTCCATGAAGATAATCGTAGCAGTCCAATTTATCTCCACTGCGAATCCAGCATGGTGGACAACCTTGGCCACTGCAAGGGTATTGAGTCATTCCTCCACGAAAACACGTTTGACCAGAAACTGTCGCTACCAAAACGACAATGGCAAATACTGTAAAGATTAAGCATCCAATCTTCATCTTGAACAAAGTCTGAGCGTTGTACCTATAAGTATTATTTTACTATTATTGAGTTGTTCTTTTCTTAATTTTCGACTAGCTAGTTGTACAGCTAAATCATAATCTAAATAGATCAAACCATATACTTGTTCGTATTAATGAATTACAAAATTAGATTAAGAATAATGGTAGAAGTTGGATTGTTCGGATTTAGATTGCAGGTCTATTCACAAGGAAAAGTTTCACAAATGAGTTACATTATAGTCGTTTGAGCTTGGGGATTATGATGCACAATGTCAGATTTAGGTCAAGTGTATTGTCACATTAAATTAAGACTCTTACTGATGAGATTTAATTCAGCTTCGACCGGATTTGTGATGCTTTACCCATGGAAATTGCCTTAAATGTAGAAATATTCCCGAATACACTTACCAGCAATTAAGCCTTCAAGATTTTGTCCAGAGTGTGTACTTACGTTTAGTCAAGAAATCTTATGACAAACCATGCAACAACACATTTTATATCGAATGAGACCAGAAATTGTAATACCAGCAGGATAACCACATCCAGGAATACGTGCTTGTCGGACATTGAATAAACTTCTTGTATCGACAATGCATTTATTTTTGAACTCAACAACCGTTTACAAAGCATTCACCACAATATACGTAGTGTAACACATGCATGCATTTAGTTGTTAAAGTACACTACTGTTTCCAAAACTTAAATTTAGAATCAGTTACGAGGTTTTCCGGTCATTCCGGTCTTATAAATTTTTTATCCCGGATGAGAGTGTGTCGTCGGTCGTTGAGGTGAGGTTAGCGTAGCCTCAACTTTCAGAGTTCAGAGTTCAGAGTTCTTTTATTAACATTCAAAAAGCAACATTCCCTAGAACAATAAGAACAGGTCTCGATTGATTCATCACTAGGTGTAGCGAATTGAGTCGCGAAAAATTTTGTAATCTTGATTTACTTTCAACCTATTGTAACGACAATTTCCTATACAGGTCTACGGTACCTTCGTTCAATCACAAGCCCAAATATCCAGTGGAAACCCACTCGATTATTTTGCAAAATATGTGCGAATATGTTTTAGCATGCCCTAACGAAAATCAATGAATCCAGTTTTTCTTATTCAAAGTGAAACTTTTATTTGTTTCGTCAATTCCATACGAGAATAAAAAATCACAGATAAATATATTATAATCAAGAAATGGTGATTGATATTTAAAAATGTAGAATTGGCATGATTTTACAAGAAAATACTGCATGTACTCGTACTCTGGACTTTCTAAATTAAATTGTTCTGGAGAACATGGAAATATCACAGTTGGCCAAAACCAATCGTTGGAAATATGCGACCTCTTGCTGAACAACTTCGCTCGTGAACATTCTTCACTGTATAATTTCTAGTCTTATAAACCAAACCTTTAACTTCTAAATATGTCGTACAATGTTAAGTGTCCTGTCAAGACAGATTTATGGCAATGTTTTGGCACGAGCACAGAAACTGCTGACTGGAAATTTTGTCCTTCAGGTTTTACCGTCCTTGACAATTAAAGATGCACTTGCATTATTGAGCCGGACTGTTTCAATTAAAATTATTTTTCTCATGAACAAGTTATGCAAATTAAAACTGGGAAAATTACTGTCAGGTAACTTGCTATGTATTAGCATTGCATTAGATTGGTTATATAAATTAACCATTTAGATATCTGGGTGACCATGATCCGAGATGTTTTACAGTCAGTATGAATTAATAATCCAAAGTTTAATCATGTTTCTATTGTTGAGAATTTTCGTTATACTTTTGGCAATTAATTTTGCTATTGTTCGTACATTACCAACAGAAGCGTCTAGTTCATCCGAATGGAACCAAGAGCATACTTTAGACGAGGAGAAAGGAGTACAAGTCCGGTGGAAAACGACTGAAGATGTGAAATCCGGGAAGAAATGGTTAACCATGGAGATTTTCGCACCTACTCAAGGTTACGTAGCAGTTGGGTTTTCTCCACATGGAGCAATGGATGGCAGTGACATTGTGGTTGGATGGGTTCACCAAAATAGACCATATCTTAGGGTACCTCGTACTTTGTATGCGTAATTACCACTTTAAGATTCTTTACTAAATGGTCAGATACTATCAGATACTATCAACATAACATGCAAGTTTTCGTGAGCATTATGTCGCACAAGGAGTACATGATATGTTGTTTGTTTGAATGCTTTGGAAATCACTCTAATAAAAAATCAAATGAAATCGTGCCTGTATATACGATCGACTGGATCGACTATAATTTTGATTAAATGATGGTATAGGATTTTCACGGAGTTGGAAATGTTCAACCTGTTGAGGACACACGTCAAAATTATGATCTGCTCTCGGCGTCCGAATCTGAGAAAGGGACTACAATTCGATTTCAACGGTTATGGAAAACTTGTGACGACGACGATAAGGCACTTACGGTACGTCAATAATTCTTAGAAAAGATGATGTTCAAATATTCGGCTCATCTACATACGGCGTAACAATAGTTAATGTTATTAATAAATGGCTTGGGTTTGTATCTCGACTGAAGTGTAAGCCAGTTCACGTAGTGAGTAAATTAAACCGTTTCTAGACCACTATGCTACTGAAAACCCATCTTAAAATAAAATTCTATATTTTCAGGATGGGACTACCAGATTGATTTGGGCATTCGGTTCGGACGACCCTGTATTAAATGCAGAAGGTAAATTTTATATCAGACAAGGATTGCGTTTTAGAATAAGCTGTTTTATGTATTTCGTGTGTAATTTGTGCAGGCGGAGTAAATTTTGATTGGCATGGTGCAGAAAATCGAGGTGTGAAAAGTGTGACCCTTGCACACCACCATGTAACTCAATTTCCTGATGGAAATGATCCAAATATTAAACAGTGGGACTTGAGAATGAACAATGTAAGAATAAAAAATCTACTTCCAACATCCAACACATACGAAAATTTCTTTACGTAATAACTAATTTACATTTATCCCACAGTACACAGTGGAACCTATCGATACGAGTTATTCCTGTACAGTAGTAAAATATCCGGAAGCTGATTCAAAAACGAAACATCATTATATTGGCGTAAGTTTAAAAGACTTGATGCACAAAATCGCAAATAAAGTGATTTCGTTGTTTTTTCAGTATCAACCAATCATTCCCCCAGAACACAAAAAGATAGTTCATCATATTGCATTATATGAATGTGAACTTGGGGAAGACAAAGCCCTTTGGGAAAATTTTGAATCTGGCGTTGGTGTCGCAGATCATTGTTTGAAATTACAACAGTATCTCACAAAATGCGCTTCTGTGTTTACGGTTACAGCTGTCGGTTCCGAAGGGGAAATGTTACCCAAGCACGTTGGACATCCACTTGGTCACAAACATGGTGGCTCATCATTTTTCTTCTTACAAATTCATTACGACAATCCCATGAAGAAAACATGTGAGTGAATAGCAGAGGGTCACCCGCATTACCCCTGGGATTCTAATCTTTTGTAATGCCATTAAATTACAGTTAAGGATTCTTCTGGTTTGAGATTTTTTTACACGGACAAGCTTCGTGAGCATGATAGTGGTTTCCTAATAGTGGGTCACAGAGCGTCATCATTTGAATTCATTCCGCCATTCCAAGAACGGTTTATAAATTATGGAATTTGTCCTTCTGCTTGTACCGAGAAGGTTAGCTGAGAAATATTGCGAAGCGCTTTGCTGTTCCTCTCATAAGTTAGACTTATGTTTTATTATTTTGTTATAATTTTTCCAGACGTTTCCTCCAGAAGGTATAAAGGTCACCAATGTGTTACAGCATGGGCACACAACAGTTCGACAAATACGCTTACGGCATATCCGTAAAGGCAAAGAATTGCCCATTATCTTGGAGGCAAGAATTTAGAAAATTAACGCACGTCCATCCGTCTACGTTGTTTTTTATTTTTTCATTATGGGGTTAATTTCAGGACAACCATTATGACTTCACGTATCAGCAGAGTTTACCGTTGAAGAACGAATTGACAATTCTGCCCGGCGATGACTTGATAACGGAATGTGTTGCGGATACAACGAATAGGAATCGTGTCACCTTGGTGCGGTGCTATAAAACCAGAGTCATATATAGTCTCCGCAAGAAATACTATGTGTTTTCTAATGTTAATTAATATTTGTTGTCTAAATGTAAAAATCTAAATCTTGTAGGGTGGAGGACAAAGCTTTAAGGAAATGTGTGTCCAATTTCTCTTATACTACCCTAAGACTGCATTGAAAACTTGCTTGAGCCAGCCAGAAATGTACACATTTTACAATACATTTGGAGTTCAGAATGTGTCAGGGCCACTTTTAGAGGCTGGTGGGTACCCGTACACTCCAGACAATTGGGCAAAGTAAATATGTAATCATTCTTTATAAGCCTAATTTGTGCTTCTGCTTACCGTAAATGACCGATTAGAGCCCCGGGGCTCTATTTAAAAATGCCGCCTCGAGACCCGGGCTGTATTTGAGACCAGGGCAGTATTCGGACCCGGGCTGTAATACATATATTAAATACGGGTGTACCGCATAGAGCATATCTCATAGAGTAAACGACCCGGGCTGTATTCGGGACCCGGGCTGTATTCGGACCCGGGCTGTGTTTCCAGAATCGTTCATTTGACCCGGGCTGTATTCGAGCCCAGGGCTGTAAACGGATCAGGGCTCTAATCGGTCATTTACGGTATATAGTAATGGCCTAATTGCATTTCTATTGCCCTCAACAGAGAAAGAAATGACATTTCTGGAATTTTTGACACTGGTATTCTAATTGAGTTAATGGGACAAGACAATGATTTGACATCTGGAGATAGTTTCCATGATTTTATAAATATTACGGAACCACAAAATATGGCGGGCATGTCTGTCGGAGAATATTGGCGAGAGAAGTTGGACTGGAAAGATTCCAAGGTCCTCGGTGGTATCCAGGAATCTCTTAAAGCTGGGCCGTATTATTCTTATTGCAACGCAGAAAGTGATCGTCGAATCCATTTGCCGGTAACAGGACTTCTCCTTAGTTCAAAAATTATACTTCAAATATCATGACTTCCCATTAAGTTTACTGAAATCATTGCTTGTGTTTGATCCATTTTGAACAGAACAATCATCTCATTCCGTATCCGGAAATTACAGAGCCATTGGCGATGAAACAAGACGAAGATTGTGCGGCCACGGCGGCCAGAACTTAAATGCACAAATTCAATCTTCCACATTCTTTGGCTAAATCTTGAATTATATTTTTAAATATTTTCTCTTCAAATTCTGTTCTAATCTAAAGTGCAACTTAATATAATTATAAATGTGAAGACACCCCTCTAACGTAATACTAAAGAATCACCTGCGGCTCATTAAAATCTCCAAAGCAAAGATGACTGAACACACTATCAGAAGAACACAGGAAAGACTGAATATCGATGAAAATTTTCCAGTCCGAAAAGATAACGGAAATGGCTGTTTTGCTTCATATGTAGTGTCTTCAATTAAACGAGACGGTTCAATATTCTCAACAAAGCGAATCCCATTTTAGAGCATTTGATTGTCTTAACAATTCCAATGAAACCAAAAACTGATGATGCAAATATTTTTCGACGATTACATCTTATTTCACGGTTAATGCATCTTCCATTACACCCCAACATGTCACGTCACGTTCAAATGATAAGTTTTCATGAACGACAAATAATACAAAAATATTTTTGTACCATTGCCGTTTTGTCTCTTGCCAGCACGTTATCCGAATCTTCATTTATCGAGACTTTTTGTACAAAATTATCTGTAGACAATTCAAATTTTTGCTTTAAAGTTTTCGCAAAAGTGGCTACCGTTGAATCCGTGACTCCTTCACCGTAATCTTTATCTTGAATTTTGTAACCAGCTGTAATTAATGCACGATTTGTTGTAAATACAAGTGGTTCGGGTGGAAGAATCACATGACTCGTGATCACACTCTCATATCCGCAAAGTATTGTGATGGCCGCAAGAGTGAATAAAATTTCCAATCCAAATTTCTTCATGTTTGGAACACTTTGTCGAAAAAGGACATAAAATACGGAGAACCATTGTTTTTTAAATATTATTCCAATCAGTACACTGTAATTGTAAGAATTACCCAAGTCAGCGTGTCAAAAGGCTCGAGCCAAATCATTGTATTCCTAAGAACACTTTCACAATAAATCAAATTACTTGACAGAATGTCAACTAAGAACATCCCCGTCATATTTGGATATGACTCCAGACGGTAAAGGCCAGAATTGAAACGAACATGTACAACGCTCACCATATTACGAAATCTTTCTGATTCCAATTTTCTTAGGTTCTTCATATTTTCACTGGTGTAAAAATTGGGTGTAAAGTTTAGTTTTACGGACATTATCACTAAAATGGCTTCAATACGAGTAAGGTAACAATTCTTCAAATCAATCGCCAAGAAATTAGAACAATTTCGTTTAAAACCCTCAGATTCAAATTGGAAGGTCTGGAGTATCGCAATGTCTTTGCCGAGAAAATTCTGATTTGCTTTCTTCCATATTTGGGATAATTCCATGGCATCATCATGTGCGTCACTTGAATACTCGACAAGATGAGGACTCCGTACTGCTGAATATACGTATCGATTTGTGGTAAAGGCCAATTCAGTTGAACTATCCATATTAAATTTGTACACGAAGATTTGGTTGTTTAAAAATAACCTTCCAAATTCAATTGGAAATGTAGCGAAGGAACTCAAAAGTATAGAGATTTGATATTGAAAATACCCGAAACGTCAATCAAATACGAATTCGGTTCAATCAAAAGATTTACTTCACAAGCAGAACGATAGTTCCAAAGTAGTGCAAGCGAGATGTTATTATGTATTAGAAAACATGAGTCAAAAGTTGTCCAAGTGTGTTCGCCGTGATTTGACAAGAAAATTGCTGACGAAAGCCATGGATGTAACCCGAAGTTGTTCACATGAAAATTGCACCCTTTGAAATCGGTCAGATTGAGATGGGGATTAAGTGTATTTGAAGATTTGACGAAGTTTTGTAGTAATTGTAAGAGTACCAACGCACAATATAACTTCATGTCGCCTTTTACGAAAGTTTAAAAAAAGGTGTGTTGATTTCGAAGAGTTGGAAATGAATACAATATTTTATTAGTTTTTCGGTGAATAAATTCGGTTCAGTCAATCCGTTCAGCAGGTGCAGCTGACCAGGGAAATCAATATGTCGAGTATAAATATAATATTTATTTACTAGTGAAAATATAGTACTTTATTGTCAGTTTCCATCTATTCTTTGATGGAAGACTTCAGCTTTGTATTAGGCAAATATTTATGCAGTGCAAACATACTTAAATTCAAGAATGTTTGGTTAAGTAATGTCTAAAAAAAATAAATACCATGTATTTTTCATTTCGATGAACGAGAAGGGCCTTAATTATTACCGTCTCAGTAATATGAAACTATGAAACATTCATTGACGATATTACGTATTTAAAATGATTAATTTTAAATATTTTATCACAACAATTCATTTTAATTTTTCTTTACAAAAAACAATTCTTCTGCTTTCTTATTTATTTGATGAAAGCCTTTTGACTTCAAAAAATCAAGGAGTGCCGGAACGCCCTCTGGAATCAGCATGAATTCGACTGACAATACCTGTACGTACACACACAAACAAATGAGCAAATGAATAAAGAATATTTTAAAACCAAACTTCAATAAAACCTAAATTGTATATGTCTCGATTACGATTGCCTCGTTTACTCTTAAAAATTTCTCTATTACAACTATTTCAAAGAATCACATATCTGAAACTTACCCGAATATCAATTGCGTCGAATGGAATGGACTGCAGAACTTTGAGTTCCACTCCTTCAACATCCAGACTGAAATAGTCAACCCGAGTAACGTTGATAGCAGAGAGTAAGGAGAACAATGGAAAACAATCAACGAGACCAGTATTGATATAATTTTTAGGATCACGACCTCCAGTCCAACTTTCATCACCTTGCTCAATTACCCCCATTCCTTTGTACCAATATGGTTCTCTTCGTGAGCGTGAGCGGCGTAAAAAGTTTACCTATTACGGCAAATCAGAAACAAACACAAGCCAGTTTGAGATATTGAGATCCCTAGTTTGAGAATACATACAATTTCGGACAATTCTTTCAAGAATTGTCTGGGTCGCTCCAGAAAAACGTAGGATACCTATTTTTAATTACCTTCTGAGGATAAGGTTTTACCGAAAGGCACACGTCTGCAATCCAAGCTTTTCTATATTTATTCAGAAGATCTGGAACAAGAAGTTGATTGGGCTCGATTAAAAGTCCAGTCCAATTTTGATCTCTTTCTAGGGCCAGTGTATTTGATATGAATTCTCCATCATTTGCTCCACACTCAATGAAAAAACCGTTCCTCTGGAATAAACAGTCATATTTTCTAAATATTACAATTCACAACTTCCACGTAGTACTAATTCCTAGACTATGGAAATGGAAATCATACGTCCACATAGCTATAAGGCAAAAATAAATTGGTCAACCTTGTCTCCAAGCAATGTCTTCAACTCAGGTGCGAATTGCGATGGATTACCCTTTGGGTTTGCCAAATTATATGGTTTTTGGGATGGAGGCATCAAATGGTAGTCATGTAAATATTTCAAAATGGCAGGGTCATTCTGGTTCACATCCTCATTGTCGAAAAACCATGCTGAAAATAAAATACCTACCTACAAGATTCCACTAACATTTGTATGGCACTTTCATAAAAATCATTCATTAATCCAAATACCTGATTCAGGTTTGGATTTCTTCATATAGTACTGATTGTTTTTATTTTGGTACACTGTTTTCTCTGGTGGAGTTCTTATGTATCCAACCCACACAAGGAAAAGGAGAACAGTAACTAAGACCCCAGTAATACGATAATGCAGTTTCATTACAATTTAAATCTATGTTTTTCTCTTTTATGCAATCAAGCTTCTTGGATCAGGCCAGTGAGATTGTACTACTTAAATTATAGAACTAGATTCAGGTGTTCGGAGACAGTTTAAATTGAAGCGACTCTCAAGGGGATGATGAAAGCAGAAATTGCATATAAAGAACCTGAGGAAACAATTGGGGTTTTAAGTCAACCCTGGTAACGGCTGAAAATTCAAAGAATTGGTTTTACATTAAAGACCAAGGATTCAGGTCGGTTGACTTGGACTGGACGGTGTAATAAATTAAAAATCACACATGCACATATATTACGTTATATTGCATATTGCGTGCACATAACGTTTTGGGTTTTTTTGGGGTTTTTCTTGGGTTTTCCTTTTTATTTATTTTTCTTTCGCACGGGTGGCTTGGTGGGTCAACAACACGACAGTTACACCTCTATATTACGTTCAACTTGTGTTTCAAAGCTTCACCCATTCACATTTCCGTAGTGAACTTCGTCGTTTGGGAGGCTAGGAACTCTTCGTCCACCTCTAAAAACCAAATGTAATTGGTTATAAGGATTCTCGAATTTGAAAATTCCAGTAAGATGTGCGCAATTTGGATTTACAACACAGTTAACACTAATGGCTCTTGAGAATTTCGCGTATTCAACATGTGCATGCATGAAGAGGTTGAATAGCAAGTTAACCTGAACTTCGGTGTGTTCACTTTGCTAAGCCAATTGTGGTTTACGAAGCTCCACAAATTATTCATAACTTGGAATTGGAATTTTGAGACACATCGGCCGTTCGAACAGCCCAACGTATGCAGACAAAATCGTATAATAAGCCAACTGAGACATTTTCGTTTGTATAAATTTTGTCAATTCGTGTGGAACTTATATTGTTGGTCCAGTCTTGTTGTTCGAGGCATCTAAACTATACGGTTTTCCAGTCTTGTTAAAAACACTACTAAAAACAAAACAAAATTGTCATCCAGAACTAAAAGAACGCACCCTTAGAAATACCGTAATGATTTTTAATTCTTAAAACACAATCTTTAATTGAATGAACAAACTGGTTTTTATCACACAAACCTAGATCAACCGACGTCAATATGTCAGAATTTTAGTGAACGATTCCTTCCTCCAACCCAATAAAAAACAACACTTATTCATTTTATATTTATAGATTTTCGCAGACTTTTCCACAGTTCAGTTCTAATTTTTCTTGACAAAAAATATTTCAATCCCTTGCTTAGTTTTTGCTTGAAAGCCTTTTGAGTTCATAAAGTCAAGGAGTGCCGGAATACCCTCTGGAATCAAATTGGACTCGACTGAAAATACCTATACAAAAAAAGGTCAGGAAAGAAATAATGATTAAACCAAAAACTACACATGTTTCTCTGTTACGATTGTATCGTTTTACTGTAAAACAATTTCTCTATTGTGAGAGTGGGACCAAACACAGCTCTAACAACTGGAACTTACCCGAATATCAATGGCGTCGAATGGAATGGACTGCAGAACTTTGAGTTCCACTCCTTCAACATCCAGACTGAAATAGTCTACTCGAGTAACGTTGATAGCAGAGAGCAGGGAGAACAATGGGAAACAGTCAACGAGACACGAGACCAGCATTGATATAATTTTTGGGATCACGACCAACAAGCCAACTTCCATTACCTTGGTCAATGATTCCCATTCCTTTGTAAAACCATTTATCCGCTCCAGCACGGTGTAAAAACTTTACCTATTGTGGAAAATTGTCCCAACATATTTTTACGTTGGAAGGTAAGTGTCATCTGTAACGCTCCAGAAGATAATGACTCGTAAAAGGAGAATATTTTTAATTACTTTCTGGGGATAAGGTTTTAACGAAAGGCACACGTCTGCAATCCAAGCTTTTCTGTATTTATTCCGAAGTTCTGGTACAATTAATTGATTGGCCTCGATTAAAAGCCCAGTCCAATTTTGATCTCTTTCTAGAGCCAGTGTGTTTGATAAGAATTCTCCATCATTTGCTCCACACTCAATGAAAAAGCCGTTCTTCTGGAATAAACAGCCACATTTTCTAAATTTTACAATCTGTACACTATGAAAATGTAAACCATACATTATAAAAAGGTACAATGGAAAAATAGAGTCGGTCAGGTCAACCTTGTCTCCAAGCAATGTCTTCAACTCGGGTATGAATATCGATGGATTGTCCTTTGGTTTTGACAAATTGTAAGGTTTTTTGGATGGAGGCATCAAATGGTAGTCATGTAAATATTTCAAAATGGCCGTATCATTCTGCTTCACATCTTCATTGTCAAAGAACCATGCTGAAAATGAAACAAGTAAATTAATCCACCAATTTTTTCGAGACGACTCCGCACAAACTGATCATGAATTTTACCTGACTTAGGAATGGGTTTTCTGATATAGTTTTCACTGTTTCTTTTTTGGTTCACTGTTTTCACTGGTCGCATTCCTATGTATCCAGCATAAACAAGGAAAAATAAAACAGTAACGAAAACTGCAGCAATACGATAAAGAAGCCCATATCTCATTATGTTTTTCTCCTTTACGCAGTCAAGCTTCTTCGTCAACTAAATGCCCGATTCTGAGGTGTCGGGGGAAACAGTTTAAATTGAAGCTATTCTAACGAGAATGATGGAAGAAATCATGAATGAAAACCTGAGGAAACAGTTTGTTTTATTGTTTTTATGTCGTCCAACCCCTTGGCAGCGCTGAAAATTCCAAGTTTTGGTCCAATTACGTTTACATAAAAAACCTGAATTCAGGTCCTTTCACATGAACTGTGAAATAAATTAATCCACGCCAAGAACATTGGATTCCACCTTTGTTTACACAGTTTCAGCCATTTTCATTTTCTAGTGAATTTCGTCCTATGAATTTTCTGAGAAAGAACAAATCGGTAACTCTTTCAGCTCAGGAATTCTTTGTCCACCAAGTCCACCTCCTTCAGTCCACGTCTTCTTCAAATTTAAAACTAATACTTAAGGCATAATTAATTGCCTTAAAAACAGAGAAAAAATTAAACTGAAGAGTGGAGGCAAATGAGGGAAAGTCATTTACTAGGTAATGTGGATGAATGCTACGTCTCAGGAAAAAAACTAGAAACACTTCAACCTAGTTAGTACTTTGCTAAAAATATTTTGTAATGAATGAAAATCAAACACAAACCTGTTGAAATTCATTGTTGATATAATTGAATTTATTGATTAACTTCCATATAGTAATTTATACTCAATATTTTCTTCACACCATAATAACTTACAATATTAAACTTAAAATGTATGTATGTAGTCTGCACTTATCATTTAACGTGTATACTGAAGGTATTAGAACTTCAATTTGCATTAGCGCAATTATCCCAACTGAACCAGTATTGGGAGAGTTTCATCAATAATACAATAATTGATCAAATATGTAAGTACATCTCAAGCATTCTTTAATTGAACCAATAATGTAATCCGAGAAATGTCGTAAAAAATATCTTCGTACATTTTGGAACGCGGCTCGCCTGGTAAAATCGGTCAAACTACTCTACTATTACTAAATTACTATTGAAAGATGTATTAAAGTTTAATTCACCCCTCAATTTGAATACACTTTACGATACAAGAAACAACTAACTCTTTTTACACTATTAACATTGTACACATTATTATATTCTTTAAAATTTTATTATATTTTTATTTTCAATCATGATTTTCTTACAGAAAGGCACTTAATCTCTTGTGACATGGTAAAATACGAGGTCAACCGTTACACATGCATATACTTGGGTCTTGGGTGTTCTTAATTAAGATTCAATGACACCTGCCTCCGTGACCACCTGGTTTACACGTGCGATCAAATTTTTTTGCATATCGTGCTATTCCACTAGCCATTATTACATCGTGTGGGACAGGCTTCACCGTAAATCCAGAAGAAGACCGTTTTTCCTCAGCAGTACATATACACAAGTCTAATTAGTAATTAGCGACAATTGATAAAATTTTAAATAAAACCCCCACCCCCACCACCGCCATGATGCTGATGATAACCCCACTGATCATAATTTCCATTGAAATACTGATGATGATGATGGTATGGCTGGTAGGGTGATTGATAGTCACTACCATAGGTAAATCCACCGACCACGGTGGCAGACGTCGTCGTTGTTCCTCCAGGTGTACCATTCGGATTTCCAATCCCATGCTCTTGTTTCAATAAGTCTGGAATGACAGTTTGTCGGACCAGAACCTCATTATTATTGTAAGAAGGAACAAGGATTTGATTTGTGGTGACCGGAGAGGAGTGATGATGGTGGTGGTGTGAAGAAGTATTATTTTGTTGGGCTGTTGTCATAAATTTTTGTTGATACTCCCAAGATGCTTCACTGAGGGCCGTCCCTGCATTCGTCGTTTGTTCAACATGTCGCCGTTTCCGTTGTGTCGCTGAAGTAGCATTTCCGGATGTGTTGGACTTCTCAGGAGTAGTTGGAGGTGTGGGTGGAATTGGTAGCCGAGATTTTGGCTCAATTCTATCCTCTGCGATGGGTGATGAATTATCACTGAAAATAGAAATGAAATTTAGTTAATCACATTCCTAACAACTGCACATTACGAAGTATTTATACAATACGCTGTTTAATGAACTTTAGCGAATAGACACTGACTCTCAGTACAAAATAAATTAAATGCATGAGCCTAATCCACACAGTAATGAAGTAAGAATTTTCCCTAATTAATTTATTAATTACTTTTGAATTATGATTCTTACTTTTAGTAGTTGGATAACTGGAAATTCACTAACGTTACTTGAAGTTCCACAATTCTTTAATTATAGCCCGTAGTTCAAGAGATGCACATCTGATTGTACTAAACTATTTTATCTATAATCAAAAGTAAACATTTTCGACTTCAAGCAGTTTCTGGTATTTCACTCATTGATTTGCAGATGGAGAAACATAACCTTCTATTTTTGCTTAATCCAATTTTGTCCTCACCGCACTTGTATGTATTATGAGAATTAAATACTTCTAGACTTGGGACTTCTAGACTTCTAGACTACACTAAATGCAGACATTAGAGCACAAAATATTTTTTTTAACGTTGACAGATTTAGGAAACTATAAAGTACTCTATTAACAATAGGAATAAACTGCTACTTTATAATCAGCTTCTATTCAAAAGTTTTTAAGCAGAAATGGCTTCGTAGCCCAACCGTAGTACTAGTCGGGACATTAACAGTAGAGGCTTGGTCAAACATGATCTCATAAATTGCCTTCAGAAATATTTCATTCTATTTCGCCGATGGCCTAAGAAACGCACAGAGTAGTAAAACTTCGGAACGTGATTAGCATACACGTCCGTCTAGTAGAATCGAACACTCCGTTCAGCAAAATCATATCTTAATTGATGTATTGCAATTGTTAATTAATGCTAGTACAAGAATGGTATGACGAACTGAGCAAAAATAAATGTATACAAATTTTGTTGAAAAAAAAATTAAAGCAACTTAGCAGAAAGCACGGGGTAGTGACTAGTGACTCGTAATTTCAGAATCACCCATAACTTTAACATTTCATTTATTCATTTAACAAGGACCAATACTTCAACCGTGACCGTAACCGATCGTTTCGTATCTGTTCGGAGACATATACCGGCCGTGTATTTCGTTAGAATTTACTGTCTGTGGAAAAAGCACCTTCAATATGCCAACTACTGCGATACTAAAAGTCTACACTAATCTTAATACCACGCAGCGGACTTGCATTCGAATTGAAAAGCACCCCAAACGACATAAGGGTACCTACTCCTCATGTCAATAGGATTATGAGAAGAATTCGAATAAAAAATTAATATTATAATTTGTTAGATTATGCAAATGAGGTCGTTGATTTACTTGTTGAAATGTCTCTCTCACCTGAAACTGACGGAAGACGTTGAGGGACTTTTCTCTGCCCGATGTTGTTTTCTTCTCCTGGGTTGATACTTGTAGTCAGGATGCATTCTTTTGTGCTCGGACCTCAGACGTTCTGCCTCCAACACAAATGGGCGTTTCTCATCATCACTCAACAATCTGTACTACAAGAGGGAAAAGTACTTGAAGAATTATTCAATTTTTTTAACTCCATTCTTAGTAATTGAATATGGCTAATTTACACCCTTTTTCAGGAGATTCGTTAAACTAATATTATTTTAAGAGCACACCCGAGATCCGACCCGATGATCGGACACGGCCAGGCCCGGGACAGTCATTTTACAAGTGCCCTCGTATTTTATTGTATTGCATGACACATCACATTGTTATCTACGTCATGTCGTATAAGATAGATAAATAGATAATCCTGAGAGATGAATAATTAGGCAACATGAAGTTTACCGGAGGTGATGCGAAGACGGCACTCGTACAGTTTAAATTGCGGACAAATTACGGCTTACAACTACAAATATTTGAAACATTCCAACTTCCAACCATGCGCGTCCTGCGATAGTCTTTTGAAACTTGTACAACAGTTTAAAATATTCGGATCATGTACATTATGTCAAAATATTGTTTGTGAAGTCATCAAAATCCACCTCATCTCATTCTAAAGAAATTGTTCGTTATATTTTCACTTTTTCAGAAGGACTTCAGTTTAGAACTTTTAAGATTTTAAAATGAAGTATGCAAAGCAAAATACAGTACAAAGTGTTCAACTCTTTTCGCTTGGTGTAGAAAAATATCGATATCGGGAATGATATGCGGAGATTTATAGAGGATTCATTTCGACAGGATGTGTGATGATTGGTTAATCATAGAAATAAGAAAACACACAAAAGTAAAGAACAGCAAATGAATGAATTCTTTACTTTTATAATTTTATGTACAACTAAGATTTTACTGACTGACCGATTACACTTTTAGTGAGTAGTAGAGTCTGCTAGGTCACTGACCTAGGTAAGTAGCATACTCAAATTAGGGCCTGTCACTTCTGTTCCGTTCAAGATCTTAAAAATTATTTCTAAGAAATATTTAAAATCACTAGGTAGAATTTTGGTCTCTTCATGGTGATCTGAAAGAAAATTAATTTTAAAATCATTGCCAAAATCAAAGTCAAAATAGGGACACGTTAATTTTTTACTCCGGAATCAGATTCAGATTCAGATTTTGTTTTATTATAGTCATCAATCACATAGCCCACACAACACAACATGAAAATGCCGCACTGATTTATATTATCTCCCATAAATCAGCTCGGCGATGCTGTGATTTAAACTACGAGGATAAAGAATTCGGCAATAATTTTCTAGTACTGCGGAATAAATAAATACACGAACGTTTCCTCTGGAGAACTATAAGATATTCAGCATTGTGACATCATACGGCTTTTTATTGACCGGGACTTATATGTATCTAATATCTTATTCTAATTTTATACCAGTATTTATCGAGATAAATTCAACTGACCTTTGTGTGCATCTATTGTGATGGTATTCATTTCTAATAAAATTGAATTAAACGTGATCAATTCAGATGTTCATAACACAAAGTTCAATGTTTGCATACGGCGAAACAAAATTTCTTTCTTATCCTGCTAACCCTAATTATTGAAAGGTGCTCATAACAGTTACTCTTTCGGCCAATTAATTTGTAATTTATACATGAATACGACTGGTTACTAAATACATGTGGTACAGACTCACAGGGAATACAACATGATACAGAGCATGCCACGTTCTGATTCTGAGACGACGACAAATTATGAAGTGTCTTGTCAGGTAATGGCTTTTCTCAGGTAATTACGAGAGAATTCTGTCACTATATGTAAATACCACAAGCTCATGATTGACTTTAACTTCAGCGATTATCTTGATGGAAAAATTATTGTCTTGAGCATTCCGAATGAAATATGATCACCCATATTTCACTTGAAGTTGTGATTTGATTTTGATGTTGTCTGCAGTTTAAGGAAGCTAAGAATGACAGAAATAAAGAAGACGTTCTATTTCACTTCTACACATATCTCATCATCCGTCAGAAAAAAATACAAGTCTGAGTTTTGTGACTGTGACTGTGACTGGGTTGGCCATTCCTAGCCATAATCGGTCCCCTAAATTACCTAAATAATAAATAGCAGTAAAAAATTACATGACTTCTGTGTGCTTTGGTGGTACATGGAAACTTTTGTACAGATTTTCTAAAGCTCTGGCTCTCATCACTCAACAAGTTGAGTTTAAACGTCTTCTTTTATTACCCCGAGGGCCGGGTCGGACCGGGCCGTTAAAAAAACCTTATTATAATCTTTTGAAGTCGCTCAATAGCTGAAACATTAGGAAAAACGTTTATCTCCTCATCATGATTTTGAACAGTGACACATTTCCTTCATTTCTAAACCAAAATTACTCTCTCTCACTCGCACTGTATGTATCTCCAGGAGTTCTAATCTAAACCATTCTACAAATACACATTCGGTTCGGTGAGGCTGAGACTCCTACGTCTGGTGTAGTGTGGACGGGGCAAGACCTCAGTCCAAATGTCATCTCCAACATGCATACATAATTTTATTACCAATTTAATGGTATTTACGAAACATTCAAGGGGTTTCATTTCCTTCGAGTCTGGTTTTTAATAGAAATTGAGGGTAAACATTGGTCTAATTAGTACAAGCTAATTAACAGAACAGTTTGGAATACCATAAATTACGTAGATGATTTACAAGGAAACAGCACTTCGTAGATTGGAGCCACTCAAAAATTAACCCTTCGTCAATTGTCCTCAGGAAATTAACTATAGATTTTCGGCTGGCATGTGGGAAATTTTTAACAATTTTAGCCAACTAAATTAATCAGACGGCTAAGACAGATTTTGTTTCCAATAGCGAAACGAAGTCCTAGTGCTGACAACAAATGCGTGAAGGTGAACCAAGAGAATTGCAATATCTCAACCTAACTATGTAATCCAAATTAAATAATAAGTCGTTTACAACGTAGTTTACTACTCGTCGCACGACTTAATAAAAGCAAAAATTCCTGGGCATATTCCTGGGCTTCGTATAAAGAAAGACGGGGTAGTACTTTTCTTAAAGTAAAGGAAAGAATTACTTATCGTTAGTAATTTAAAAATTCAGGACAATGTAAATGTAAAACTGGGTGAAAATCTGACCACCCGTTCCGATCAAACGTATGCGTTAAAAAATGAGATTATCGTATTTCGTATTTAATTCGTAACTCGGCTGGCCAATATATTTTCGTCCTTATCAGATTGCACACGTATTCTCATTCCAAAAACATTTTACAGGTTGAAAGGTGGGGCCTTGGTGCTCCATAGCACAATTTTTGATCACCCAATCAATAATTATCTAATTTATTGTGACCCTTGGAATAATTTGTTTATTTTGAATGAATTAATATATATTTATTATGTCATCAAAAAAATGAGTAAGTAAGTCAGGCCAGATTAGTCGATTTTTGCTACGACTCAATTGACTGGGAGTGAGACGTACAAACTGCACGCATAAATTGGATTACGACTGCGAGTGTGAGTAGTAAGTAGGCGCGTGGCCTTAATCAGGAATGAGATCTAAATTTCGACACGATAATTACGCCATGTCACGCGGCCCCTATTTATACACACTAACACACACACGTACATCATCTTAAATTTCTTTCCAAGTAAAATTATAACCCAACCAAATTCGTCTCGTTTAGAATTGGCTGGACGGACACGGAGTTGACTTGAGCAACATCCGCTGACCTCCACCACATCTTAACTCACAAAATGTGTCGTAGAATAACAAAAACAACTGAGGATGACATAAACTGTATTTAATGGTCAAGGAGCAGGTCAATTCTAAGAAAATGAGTGTGTAGTATTTGGACCACCTGGGGCATTTAAGGTTAAGAAAGGACCCATACGTATACGTCATATTGCAATGTCCGAAGTCTGACCATTTTACTAAGGTCAAGTTAAGTTATAAGTCTACGTGTGTGTCATTCATGGCATGGGTCTGACTGTCCGGTCCAGGGAGTCAGTTTAGGCCGAGACTCGGCCCCAATTTTTATGACATGTGTGTTAAACTAAACTAAAAGTAAGACTAGGGTTAAGGGTACCTGTCAAATCCTCTCAGGTTAGAGTAATTACGTTCAAGAGAAGGTTTAGGAAAAATTCTCACCGAATTGGACGTGCAATCCTTAAAATGTGTGAAAAATCAGAGAGGTTTTGTAAATTGTTATGCTACGCGATCTTTGTGTACAGGGTGCGGCATAACTTCTAACTGAATAGAATGGAATGGGACTTATGGGACTCTACATCTAGAGTATTTCATAGGGTATCTGGTATCTATGGAATCCCAATTGAGTGTACGGCGCCGAGCCTGATAATTTTATAACATGAACGACTGATTTTTTATAAAAGATGAAATAAAAATCTGGAATCATATGAAAGAAATCATATCTTATGACCCTACATACCGTCTGTCGCAAAAAGAAGAGGCCACTATGCACGCAAATTGCATGCAAAGTGACCTCTTCTTTTTGCGGCACACGGTAGTAATGGTCAGATATATTGTCAAATTTTCTTCAATGTATCAAGTCCTTCAGGGTACTGCTGATACTAGGATTTATAATTATAGCCTAACACCCGCAAGTAATTCATTAATGCAATGCACCCCAAACACCTTAAATAAACATTTTAAGGATTCCACTAGCGTAATATCTGGCATTGATAATTTTCAATCAACCATTTCTATCTCGACCTAAAGATATTAAGATTAAAATAAAATTCTACTCCCACGCATTACCCACCTCCAGAGTTTGCCCAAACTTTTGCTGAGTTCTGCATTATGAAGTTGTGGGTATTGTTCAGCAAGCCTTCGTCGCGCTGCCTTGGCCCAAACCATGAATGCGTTCATCGGCCGTTTCACGTGATCATTCTTCGCATTCGGGGTACTGGACCTGTTAGGATCAAAATTAATTAACTAATTAGCATTAATTTATTACTATAATTTTTTCGAATGAGTTCCCAATGGTGAGGTCGGATGGCTCGCGAATCGCATAATGAAGACTAGCGTGAGAGTGCTGGCTATGCCAGCAGTCCCCAATAAGCCCATTAAATAGTATTTATTCTTATTTATTCTTGAATTTTTGAACTTCTATTGTCGTTTTTTTAAATTAATTTTTTCGACCGGAGTGGAATTACTCACTCCACAGTCAGTTAGATAGAATGTTGAGCATTGTCAAGGGTTATGGCGCGTTTGTTAGATTTCACCTCAGCCAAAATTCTGATTTTTTTTGACTCGTGGCAGCAAGGATTCCCCTTAAAAATCGAAGGTCGCGAGTTCGAATCCCGTTTGTGCTGATGAAAAGAGATTTTTGTTTGAGAACTTTATCCCCTTTTGTCGACTTAGGATTTATGGGATTTTTTTTGATGAATTTCGAGCCAAAAACCAACTTTCTACGTATACTTTTTTAGGAGTAGGGCTCTATGAAAGACCGGTCCGTTTCCAACTTGTCTGTAACTTAATATATAGGATTGAACTAACGTGCTGAATATTCTGACTTTGACTGGGACCAAAATTCTTGAATGAAATTATTACAAACTATTTGTCGTTAAATAAATAAAGGTTATGGATTAGGACACGTATTGTTTCGTATAGTCCAACTATGGCCGAAACAATTTTGAATTTTTTCAACTCTGAGATTGCGGAAACAAGCAAAACAATTTTGGAGATTTTCAAATCAATTATCAAATAAAATTCAGATCATCCCAAAAATCGACCGGAAACAAGGGTCAACTGTTATTACAGTTAAGTGCATTTATGATAGCATGTCGGCATAATGTAATTTCGGTTTTCTGCTAGAAATATTAGAAAATCCATGATCTTCCATCCTAATCTAATTTCTCACAACAACATTAATATCATTGTACTATATAGCCAGTGTACGTAACGAAATGTGTGATATTGTTTTATGTGCTCATGGCTTTGTATTCATAACAAGGACATCTGACATGAAGCTTTATAAAAGTACGAGCTTACGGGGAAAATCTGTTGCCCTCTTATTAGTAATAAATATAATAAATATACTTTAACCATTTGAAGAGTGGTGAATTTATAATTGTGAAATGTGAACTTGAGAGTAGTTTCATTCATCTTCTTTTAACCTGATTTTAGTTAACTCTTTAGGAGGTGTGGGCACGCTACGAACGCCTAAGGAGTATTCACATGTTGCACAAAGACCTCGGTGAAGCTTCTGTGCGAACGCCATTGGAACTGATGATATTAGTTCACCTATTCAAACATATTAACTAATTTACCGGCATAGAAACATCACATTATTGGCCTGAAACTAATTGAACGACTAAGCATGAATTTCATTTTGAAATTTTATTTAATTAAAACTACTTTGGAAAATAAAAAAGGAATATCTCTTCGTTTGTGGTTACTTTTATTCTAAAAATTTGGAATCAAGCATGCATCTTTATTCAAAGGATGCACATTTGCGTTATTCTCAGAAATTGTTCAATCAAAATTATCTATTTGAAAATGGTCAGCCGATGATAAACAGAAATGAATAACTTTTGCCTTTGTAATACAATACAAATGACGTAAAGGTGAAAAGTCGTACATTCAAAGAGTGAACAACATTAAATTACGTCTTATTGTTGGAAAGAAACTAAACAAATATTTTCCGATTTCAATTTGAGATATAAAAACTCCCATGCCGATTCATTTACTAACTAAAACCCATAAGATAAAAACAATTCTTCTAGGTTTGACGTCTCGTTCCCGTTCTAAGTCGCACCTGGACGTACTATTCGTACTAACCACTCCGTACTGGGAGTGGACAGTCTATGAAACATGTCTTGTTTTTATACGTTTTGGTTCTTTTACAATTCTTGGAGAATGATTTAATTTAAGACATTACCAGAATGAAAACAGTGGGAGAAAATTACCCTCTCGGCGAATAACCAGACATTGCACGCGTAGACCGAAACAACGGCTATTAAAACACGAAAAATTGAGAAAAAACTTACTTCTTCGAGTTGGACACAAGTGACCAGTCATATCCTTGGAGTACTTTTGCAGCAGCCCTATCAATCTCCGCCAAATCACTCTCTGAAGCCATGTCAAGTCAATTTACGTACACGTTTATCGTTCACGCCTCAATTAAAACTGTACTACTTACGAGCACAATATTTTTTTTCCTCTTAGATTCCTTAGTTAATTAGGAATTTTTCATTAATTATTTGTTTTTGTCGGAGAAAGTCAGTCAGTCTACTTTCACCACCTGTGTGCTTTCACACATGTAATTCCTTCGTATTCTCATACAGACTTTCCTTTGTCCTTGTTTATTTGAGTTTTGACTTTTAATCACTTAATCAGAACAACAATACAATGGTTTGAATTCAACCCTTTGAGTTCAACACTCGTGTATGAATGAATGAATGAGTGTTATGAATGAATCGCATTCGAAGTCTCTGCATTCATAGTAGTAATTATAAAAATCCTTTCACACTTTTCAACACAAAAGCACCCCTTCTTTTATTTTTAAGAATGAACCTTTTTTTTCTCTTCTGCCTTTCTGTGAATGAGTCACACGTACGAGTATCTGTACTTACTACTACGATATGTTGTTCTTTGTTGTTTGATTTTAAAATTGAATGATAGTTAGGCAGGACAGGACACAGGACAGTGTGTGTTGTGTGTGTGTGAATGTGTCTTTTTTCTTATCCTTATCGCTTTGAGACGATTTTTTCCCAAACGATCCATACACCCTCAACCCGTGTTCTTGAATGAATGGGAATCTCTATATGGAGCTCAGAGTAGTGTGTAAAAAGACTTTTACCAAATCTTCTTCTAATAATGACGACTGCTGACTTTTAGCCTTTTTTTAAACTCCGCCCAATGGAACCCCTCATACGATGAAGATGAAGAAGGATTTTGAAGAATGAATCTTTAGTTGTTGAATAGTTTTGCAAATGCAAAGGGAAACGGCAGGCAAGGCAAATCTATTGCAATGCTCTGGCGCGTTCCTCATTTGTAGTAAAAGTTAAAACTGTTAGACTTCTTTGTCCGTACTACGACTTAATTAGTTGAATGGACGGACACGTAATGTACAAGTACTTATTAGTACGTGTTCTTTCATACGCGTAGTAATTATGTAAGATTAAAGGTTAAGTTGTTTAATAAAGAATATTGTTTGTTTTCGATCAATTACAACTGAAGGGAGGGCGAGATGCATGTCAATCTTTCATATTAGCACGAGGAAGACTACAAAATAGATTTACATGAATGAGGGGAACCAACTGTATAATACATGCCAAAAATGTAAGGAAAAATAATAGAATTGCAGGGCTTTTAAGTATTTAGTCGGAGCCTAGAGCCACTATTTTTTATGGTACAATATTCTCTTCGAAAAATTCCTACTATTAGAATTACGATTTTTTGCTTCTGACGCATTCCATACGCTGCGGTGTTGACGAAAGTAAACCTGAACATTTATTTGGATTCATAAAATCACCTCAAGGTATTGCTTTGGCTTATTTAAAAACTTGTCAATTTGTGTCACTCTACCAAATAATCCACCTTGGAACTATTACTATCCGTTCCTGACAAGTCATTCAAATCGAAGGAATTCAATAATATTGTTTCATAAACATTTTTTGAAGTACGCGCTTTACAAAATTTACATCAATAATTTAGGTGACAATGATACTGACATGACAAAATGTGCAATGATACTTTATGCCGTGCACTAATAATAATGCAAAAATGTTGGCATAATTTTGGTAAAAACAAGCTTTGCCAAAATAAATACGACACAGTTGTACATATAAATAGGTGTTCCTGGCACAGTACTGAGTATTCACTCAGCCGAGTTTCTTTCTGGAACCACTACACCTCATTAATTTCTTAATTAAGATAATTGGCGCCTGTAAATATTCCAAATTGTACTGGTAGAATCCGAACAGCAGTTATCATTATTTTAAACTCGCGTAAATTTTTATAAAATTTTCATCATTTGAAATTCCATTTTATGAAGTTACCATAATTTTTCGCTGCTGAAGTCTTGTCAAAAATACATATATCGAATATTCCGGACGAGTATGATTGGTTTTTATTTTTATTTGGGAAAAGTACCATGGAAAATCCCATCAACGGATTTATTGACACGGCACTTGGCCCAGAATCTCATTTAAATAAAAAAGTATTCAAATCATTAACATTCCGGGTATCGAACATTCACCACTGCGGAAACGTAAGACCTGCTTCTAACACTATACTTGACCAAAGCGTCCACAAAATCTTAACAGAGAGTACTTCTATAGTACTTAAATGACTAACGTAAAAGTGTGTACGCCTAAATAAGCACTGCCCATGGGAATTCCACGCCTGATATATCCCAATCAATTTCCTTGTATTGTCTTGACTTAATGTAACGTTAATAATAATAATATGAAGTCTAATAATGCAAAATATTTTTGGTGGGGACATGACATGACATGACGCGGCGCTATCACCTGTTCAGAGTGACCCCAGCATGGGTCATAGTCATGAAAGACGGACGACGACGACGAGGACGGCACAAAACCAAAAACCAACAACACGCGGTCATGTACATAGTACATTATACATATTTCTTGAGCTCGGAAGAGATGAAAGGATTTTTGTATCAAAATTGTGCCAATTCATCGAACCATTAGGAACAATGAGAATCGGGTTTCCTCATTGTTCCCACCAGCAGGGCCTCTGACCCCTTCACATACCTTCATTGCATTTTCATCCATTCCATTCCATTGGATTGGAGTGCATATTTAGTTTAGTGTCATTCCAAAGACTAAAGATTCGAACTTTGTCAAATTTAATGACAAGACGACGTAATTATTGACGCGTTCACCGACTACGACGACAATCATGATGTAAGGGTGCGGGATGAGGAATGATGACGGCGGCAAAGACTCTTAAGGGGCCCCCACTCAGTCCTTCACCAGTGTGTGGCCTCCGACTCGGATTTCAAACGTCGGTCTTTTTGAGACCGCAGGGACGGTGACCCGGGTTCTCACTTGAGCGTGCATGCGTGAATAGTTTTTTTTTGCATGTCCGGACATTTCCTCCTGTCATTATGTCATTGATATTTCTATGAGCTAATTAACACGTACGGATATGGTTTATGGATTGATGAGCACTTAATTTGGAACAGACGGGTGAGACCTCCGTAATACGATTGGTGGGCACTTATGACTTCGGGTCTTTGACGAGACGATTTTGACATAACGGAGACCCTCGGTGGATTTTTTTTTATTTCACTCGTTGATTTCTTGAATGGAAATATCGGCTGCCATTTTTTCGTGTAAAATTCTCTTTATTTCGAGCTTTCGGAGCACAATCGGCTCCTTCAGGAAAATACAGAGGT
>JAQIXO010000169.1:0-31012 GCA_034700305.1 Protaphorura armata
TGCCTATGACGCTGCCATGCTACCCTGTGGAGATTTCAAGGCAGAAGCTCAACACAGGACAGGATTATAGTTGTTGGAGAGCCATCAGTACTCTTCAGCTGTGTTCTTCCTATTGATAATACATGGGACAGATACGCGCGCATGGCATGGGCTGATACGTACAATGTGTACGTGTGCTCTACTCTACTCTACCGTATACCCTTCAAGTGTTATTTTTTTTCCTTCCTCACATTTTCTGTCTCCGTGCAGATTTCATACTACACTATTTAGTGTGTGAATTGCGTTGACGATAAATTGAGTGCCAGTGGCCCTTTTGGTCCTCCGTGTCCGTCCTGTGATCAGTTGTTGTCAATTCTTGAGGAGTCTCCACCGACAGGAGCCTTCTCCGTCCACGTCCAACGCTCTCTCTCTCTTCAAAAACCCCTTCCACGAAATCACCCTACTCAATCAAATTACAATAAAGAAAAATATAATTTTTTCACCTTCAGGTCCGGAGAAAATGGCTCAGTGCTGAATTTTAAAATGAAGACTCAATTATTTCCCGTCGTGAGTTGTACCCCCGTCGTGTGGAACGGACTTGAGAGAATAGTCCTCCCCAGTAGTCCAAATAATACCCTTTTCCCCTCCCAAATTTATGACAGAAGAATTCGTCGTCATGGACAAAAAGAATTTTCTCACTCCTACCCCAAAGTCTATACCGCAAGAACCGTCTAGATCAACCTCACGTCAAGGTCATTTTTTAATCATGGTTTAAAATTTTAATTTGGATGTACATTTATGGATAATTTAGCTTGACCTCTTGGTTGTAAATCTGTGTGTAAGTGTTGTATGTCGTGTGTGGTGTTTAAACGCTGAATTGCCAAATACAAATTCCATACCCTGCGTTATCCTTAGCTTGGATAATTCTCTGATCATTTCCTAAGTCCTCATTTTTCAATTTTCTTTATAGCAGAGCAAATAGGGTGCCTTAATTCCTTCCCGCCAGTTAGCGTAGGATACTAGGATAGAGAAATTTTTAAATGCATATGATGAGAACGGCCGAGTCCCATCTGATTCCGATCATAATTGATGTAGATAATCATCCTTGGACCATGATTGTAAAAACTGGAAGTAGTTGGATTAGAAAGACACCGTTTGACCCGTAGAAGTCGTAGAACAACATATTGATATTCTTCATTTCATGCATGTAATATACACTTTATGGGAAAGCTCATAAGGAATAACTTCGTGAAACACCTTTGAATATTTGCTTTTGCTCCTATGGAATGTAGCTAGAGCGATGTAGCGATATGATACCGAATCTAGCAAAATTTGAAATGCAATTTTCAACATTCTTTCCGACGTCCTGAAATGTGTTGATTCATTCAATACGTCAGTTTCTGTTTTATATGTGATTAAGGTGATCAGAGTGAGACAACATTGCATTGTTTCAATGTTTTCAGTCATCCTGTGTCCCAGTATTGTATTTGGGACACCGGACACACTGTATGAATAGTCTACCCGGCAACACATATTGTTATGCCAAGGCGATGGACGGACCAAACAAAACCTAGTTCGAGTTCAATGAACTCACGACAAGTTCATGAACTCGACTCCCATGGTCGACATAAGCCCTTCATTCACTTTTTGCTATTTCACATGGTCACCTTATACAATCCTGGAAGTTCTTGAGTCATTGACTCTGCTCTGCTTTTCTAGTCTTGGTCCTTCTCCTTGACTTTGTCTTTTAGTTCTCGTCCAACACTCCTATCGTCATCTCCGTCTCCTTGTCCGTGCTTGTGGCTACTGCAAAGAATTTTTATTGACACTGACTTAATCATGAGTTCCAAAAATAAAAAGAGTGGTCATAAAGGTGGAAATTCTAATGCTGATATAGATGGTCCTGGGGGGAATCTCTTGGCCAGAAGACCACAGCCCCGCCGCCGAGACATCCCATCTGGAAGTGCCAATGGGCCAGCCCCAAGGTTGGATATTTCTCCAAGGAAACCTTCTCCACAGAAAGGCAAGACTATGGACAAGAGACCGCGACCGCGGCTCAACACGAATTCACGACAGGTTAGTGGCAGTTCTCCATTACTACAATTTTAAGGGGGCAGTGAGAGTGAATCTTGTTATCCTTTGTTGCTTATAATTCTAATTTTGCTTTTTAATTTTATTCAGGTAGGCGGAGATGACAGTGAATCAGAAATGGGATTTATTCCTGCCACTGGAGGAAAAAAGCAGAATTTTAACCACTTGTTGAACTTCCATTTCGCCCCTCGTGAAAGATCAAATTTGTGGCGATCTTTTAACACACATCCAGGTGGAAGTTGGCAGTCCCGCTCTCGTACTCACCAAGGCAATGTGTTGCGACCGAAATTTAACAAGGAACATTTCTTACAAGCAAAGTAATATTGATTGACGATATATTCAGATGTATGCATTGTTGAATTAAATTAACATCTAACCCGATAATTTTTCTATCACTTTAGTTGCCAATTCTTGGTGAAGGCTGATGGTGACTATACGGTTTATGATTTTGACCCTGATATTCTTGTTGCTTGGAACATGATCGAACAGATTGTGAGTATTCCTATTTTAATTGTTTGCGGTGAATTGGTTGGCACTTAATAAAGCTCATACATATTTTAACTGCTTACTATTTTATTATAGAACATCCGAATCACTGGGGAAAACCCAGTTTGTCCAATCTGTTTGTCACCTCCTGCTGGAGCGAAAATGACTCGTTGTGGTCACATATTTTGCTGGCCATGCATTCTTCATTATTTGGCACTATCCGACAATAAGTCACGTAGCTGCCCTATTTGCTACGACCAAATAGCTCTTAATGATTTGAAGAGGTAGCAATTGAATTTAATAAATCCAAACTTTTCAGATCAAAGCATAAATTATTAAGTTAATATTGTTTCTCAATAGTGTCGTTGCAAACGTCTTTCGAGATATTGAAGTTGGAGATGAGATCTCGATGCAGCTTATGGTACGTGCTAAAGACTCTACTCGAGCAATGCCTCTTGTTTGCAAGAGTGGAGCTGGATTTAATTGGGAGGATTCGTATTCAAAACTGCTCCCTGCAACGCCTATGGAGGTAACATTATAGTATAAATGCAGACTTAACATGTTCTTGAAATAATAAATTGTAATTGACCGACTTAAGTTAGTGAATTCGAAGTTATAATCCAAGTGCTTCTGTTAATCGATGATACTCCACATATACTAATAATTTACAAACCTCAGTAGAAGTGTTTTAATGTAATTTCAAAGGTAGGACTTATGAGAAACATAAGAAATATACGCTCAGATGGGTCCGGCGTACCAGTTTTTAGATCATTACAGTTCACTAATCTAAAACATCAGTTTTCTACCTCTGTGATTCTGAGAATGCACTTTTGCGTGCTTTGCTCATTAATTCGGTAATTGTGCATTATATGCGCACTAAATAGAATTTTTGTCTCTCGTGGCAGCTGATTTAATTTCTCGTTCTCTTCAGCTTCATAAATACTAATCAGACATCAAAACCCAATAATTTTCAGGATAAAGATCGAATTCACAGGTTCGACGGAAATCTGCTTTACCATTATACCTTGGTATAAGACCGGAAATCGTAATGATTTCTAATCAAATTAGTTAATTTGATGGTACGGGAATTTTGTGAGGTGAGAAGAAATATAGAAATACACTGAAAACAGCTAGAGAATTCACTACCTAATCGTACAACTTTTATTTTAAACATTCTGTGTAGTATTATCATATTTTGAAATGAGAGTCTTAGGCTGCAGTTCTATCAACCTCTTATTTGGGTCAAATCCTCAGATCTGATATCGATATCTTTGGAGGTCTTTAGTAAAATTTTGCGGTTGTTGTTCCTTGTAGGTGTTGGATAAAATCATCGATCGTGAGCGTTCAGAACTAAGAATTCGACTTAAAGAAGATGAAAATTGCCCGGAAGTCTGCTTCATTCATCAGGCTATGAATCAACTGGCTAGTCGTCGAAATATTATTTTGAAGGAAATGACTGAAGCCAATGCTTATCCACTCCCTGAAGGGAATTCACCGATTGTAACAGACGTCTCATATGGTGTTCAGGTAACTACTATAGTACCTATCAGAGGTATTTTCTGAACATTTTCTTCTGCTATTGTGTATTGTCATACCTTATTTTGAATCTAATTGATTATAACTTGGATTTGAATTCTACTAGGGTGTTGTAGTGCCGGCGTCCAGAAATAGAACCGAAAGTGGTGGAAGTGGCTCATCTGAACAGAACAGTGGAAATAAAGATTTATTTGCGAGCAGGAGCGTTGAGGTTGATGGACTCTCGTATTTTTATCAAGGTTAGTTTTTAATTAGTCATTTTTTTGTATTCGTGTACGAGCAGGCAAATAATTAAAAAGTACATATTTTCAACCCAAGTTCTATCCTTTCGATTCTCTATGGTATACTGCATTGCATACGGCACAATGGATTTACTAAAAATTAAAAATTAATTATTGAATGACAGTATGATAGGAACTCCTTTTTTGTTTCAGCCGAAGATGGACAAAACATCTTTCTTCATCCACTGAATATGGCAATGTTGTGGAAAGGTTTCGGACCTGATCCAAAAACTTGGCCTCAAACAATTCAAGTGAAAGTCGTTGAAAAAGAATACATTACTATGTGCTCAGAGGAGAGAAAACGGTACAGATTCTTGAAGCATTTGCCGATTACTACGTGTTTTCAGTTGATTGAAGTCGAGATCAAAATCCCGCTGATTTCAAGTGAAGTTTTGAAAGAATTTGAGGCACAATTAGGCCAACGTCAGAAGCGTAGGACTGAGAGAGTCCGAAATGAAAAGAAGCGAGAGGAATTACTTGAAGAAGAAGAACGAAAAAAGAATGCCCCGCTTCCCAGACCCAAGGTATGCCGTTAAAAGATTATTTTTGAAATTCTTCGAATTCAAATAATATTTTTAATTTCTTTTCTTGGGAGTAGATTGAATCCAAGTTAGATTTTCCGCCGTGTGGAACACAAGAAGAATACGAACTCCAACGTGCGCTGTTGGCTTCATTGGCCGAGTCTCCGCTCGAGGATTTCGACGATGAAAAACCAGAAGGAAATCTATCTGGAAATTCAAATATGACACGAAAACCCATGAAAGAACGAGAATGGAAATCGCTAGAATCTGATTATCCATCTCTTCGAACTGATGAAACCGACGCACATGGTACGAGCTCTTCTCATATGTCTTTTGCTCAGGTGAGTCAAGTTACTGAAAAATCGTTTAGAAATTCAGACGTTTAATTTCAATGCTTAGTAAATCATGTGTCTATATTTCTGTTAGGCTGCCGCAAATCCTTCGACTGGAAGAATTTCTGTTCTACCAGTGTCAACCAGACCCGTTGTTACTAAAGTCAGCAGTGGGAAACCTGACGATACTGCGGAGCCTGAGGAATATAGTGTTCCCAATTTTCGGACAAGTGTGTCGGATGCTATTGCTAAGGCTTTAGCAACTCATGAAGGTAATTACCTGTTTCGATCGAAAAAGAAACTGTTGTCTCATCGTTGAATTCACTAATCAATTTTTAATACTTCAGAAGACGAACAAACCTGTTCCGGGAACCCCACGGGTGTACAGAAAAAGAAAGGCAGGAAGAAGGGTAAGGTGCTTTTTGCTACTGGAGGAGTCGGAAATTTTGGTTCGAACTAGTTCAAGCTACGAAAATAATCAGCAAAGTACACCAATGCAGAATATCAACTTCATAACAATTTAAAACGAAAAGAAAATTATCAACCCGACTCTTCACATGGTTTAGAATTTAGTATTCGGTTCGTTTGGAATTTCCTTCACGAAAAGATTTATACATTAGAGTACGAATACCTTAACTATAATTTACGATTCAAATTCCAACAAAAAATTTCCAATTATTGCTCGTCCCCTTCACTCTGTGTATTAACCTATCTGCATGTCAATTAAAATTTGGCCAAATGTGTGGTCTCTGAACGAATACAAGATTTAACTAGAACAATGTGTATTTGGATATGATAATTAATTAGTCTAAAAAATTATTTGACGGATCACATTAATCACATACCACCCTCGTTTAGTTTTTGGCAAATTAAGCCATGTGTACATCTACATTGTATTAATTTTTTTCGCTGTAGTATTGATTTAGATTTTCCCATAATACATTTCTTACCATTTAAGTTAGAAATTATTGAATTCATGACTTAATGTTGAGGTTGAGTTTTAATCAGTTTCACATCTAACAAGATTGTGTGGAAAAGCAGTTGGTCTTGGTCTTGGTACATTTCTGACATTCACCTAGTTATGCTAAAACTCTAAAAAAAACTTGATGTGCTGATTTAATTAATTAATTAGCGGAATGACTATGACTGCCTCTTTTGAGCTGATCTGAGCTATGTCGTTTTACATCCTAACCCCAAGTCTAGACTCGTTTGTTGTCGGGTTCAAAAGGCTTTCAGTGGTAGTTGATAAAAACGGGCCATGATCAACTGAGTAGTGTATAATTTAAGTTGATAAAGCTATGTTTGCTTTTCGCATGATAATTTTAAAGGTCAAGGGTTAAGAACTCGAATCATTTCCTAACTTCTTGCCCAATAGATATTGCTGAGGGTAATAATTGTAATTGTTTACATCGGCAAGTCAGTAACCAGCTGACCAATTAATTATGATCGATGAATTGTTATTCTAATTTTTTATGGTTCTCGTGTTCCAAATACCATACAATTAATCTCGACTTTCTTGGTGTCACTTTTCAGACATTAGCCGTATATGATGGCTGTCAACTTAATTTTCAAATCAAGCACTTAACTTTTTTTTCATAAAATTTGGGTTTGAGGTTACAAATTGATTAAAGCCATTTAATTTTTGTTGGTATTTTGATAAGTGTGTGAAAGATGACATGATATTTAAATTAATTTTCAATAGTGCGCAAGAAATCCCAGTATCAGATAGAAATTATACGTAAAGTAGGTTCGATGAACCATTCGACCCCGACTCATGTAATGTACATGTGTGTTGTGTAAGGATTTCAGTGCTATAAAATATAATGTAAAAAAGATACAGACTAAATAATAATGATGACTGCTCCAAAGAGAAACAATGTTTGTTAAGTAGAACATTTATGTAAAGTTATATGGTATATATAGACGGTTTAGTTAGCATTAATATTTCAAAAAAAAATCTATCACACATCGTGGCATTAATAAACGAATATAAAGACCAAAAAAGTGTTATTTTGTTATTCTTGCCTCTAAAAATTGTAAGTTTTAGCACTGAAAGTGGTGTCGCCCATGACAGGGTTTTACTGAATTGGATCAAATCAAACACTTCGATTGGAATAAGTAACATTTCATGCATTTTTATTTTATTTTCTTCAAGACAGAAAACACAATTTCATTGAAGTAGAAACTTTTATAAACGTATACAATGATTTTTATCTCATTCAGATCCGTTAGTCTACTCTAATACGCATTAATAATCTCGTAAATGTGTAGAAAAATGCATCATAAGGATAAGTACGTTAACGAAATTAATGGTTAGGAGTGTTGGAACACATTTTGTAAAAGATTTCAAGGAATGAAGTCTTGAATGATATTTTTTTCAGTCTGATTCGATTTTTCACATTGACATGGCCCGATTTCCAGCTCACCGGTGCATGCGGGTTCGGTTTGTGTTGAAGGAACGAATTAGGCTCTTTTGAAATAACGCTTCGCCTGCACACCTTTGCTGTGTTTCATAGTCTGCAATGAGAAGGAAAAGAATTGATTTATTCGATGAATAATTTCCTTGATTTCAAAATATCTTAATTTAAGACTTTTTACTTACAATGATTAAACCATCCTCAGTGAAGTCAAAAATTCTCTCGAAATCTCCAACCTTTTCATTTTTACAAATTGTAATGAAACTGTCACCTTCCATGGTAGTAACATTCTGGAATTCAAATTCAAATTAACATTTTATAAATAAGAATTCATAGGAGATATCCAGGGAAATATATTTCTCATTACCTCAAGGATATCACCGCTCGGAATTTCTTCTTCGTAAGGTTCGTTCAATTTGAAAGTGTTCACGGTAGTTTTGAAAAATGTGACGGTTTTGAAAACCCAAGTATCGCCTGGAACTGTTTCCTCAGTTTGGCCCTCAGTCTCTTCAGCTATGTCTTCAGATGGTTCATCCTCGTCCTTTATTTTAGTGACTTCAACGGTTGGAGAAGTTGACAACATCAACATCCTTGGGATGTAGGGAACACCTATTCGTCAATTCATCAAGGAATAAATTTTATGAATCAAAATATTTGTACAATCATAACAGTTATTCCAAATGTAACAAAGTTTACAAAGAGAAATCTTGCATATTTTTTTAATTCCAGCAAAGTGAACAAAGAAACATTCAATTCTTATATTTCACACTAATGCCAAAGTGGACAAAGGAATGCCTATGCTATGGTTCATTATACTCCAAATTAGAAAAATTAATAAGTGCGTATTCCAGGAAAATCGAGAAAAGAAAAATGCGAGCAGATTCAGATATAGCAAATTATGAACATTTAATCATTTTAAACTCAAACAATTGGATTTCAAAAATCTCTTATTCTAAGGAAGCGAACAAAGAAACAAAGGAACGTGCGAAAAAATTGATACCAGCTGAAATTCCAATTTTAAAGCAAGTTCAACATTGGCATTGCATTGCGAACAAAGAAAAATGGAACGCGCGCGAAAACATATCTGAAGTTTTCTTATCTTGTATAATTAAAGGACCAATTAAAACAATAAAATACCAATTGTTTTCAGATAATCGTCCAGATTTTCATTTTTCACAAACTTGTAAGTCCCTTCGATTGAAACCATTTTACTCGTCGCCAAAAAAAAAGTTTTTAACAAAGAAACCTATGTAATGGTAAAATATAATTTCTGGGAGTAAATCTCTTTATCGTGTATCTCGTTAGACTCTAGGAGCACGTTTCTTCTCTTGTTACTTGTTTCGTCCGTGGTTTAAGCAGAATTGTTTGGCGTCGTAGTTGCTCCCGATGTACGCGATCTGGTCTCTCAAAGTCACAACGCACAGGATAAGGCGAAAACCAACAGGTTGTTTACAATAACAATATGTATTTCAATGTGGTCTGCCGTCTGGCCCAAGATTTTTATACTCCCACTAGTTGCTAGACATCTCATCTCATGGCTCATGCACTTTAGGTTCAGGTCCCTCGTTCATCTCCAGTGGTCCAGCGCAGCATCCCAACCGTACTAATGGAAAGTACAGGGTGGACAAGTGCTCGCATACACCAGTAATAAATACTCATTAATTGACATACGCGTATAAACTTATAATATCGGCGACAAGCACATATTCCCTGGCATTCCTGGACATCTCTTTTGACCTAGCGAAGACACCGATAACCACAGGTGAAAACTTCGGCGGAGAAAACAACGAAGCACTATGTGTGCATCTTCAGATAGAATCCCTCACATAAATAGATCTTACTGTAACCCAACAAAATAAGGCCACTCGAAAAATATTAAGCTCATTTAGATTTCATATTGAATAAAATTGTTTATCGCGGAACATCCGTTTCTCTCTCTAGCATTATAACTTTTATTTCTGCAGATTTGTTCTTGCAAATGTTTTTCCAAGCTAGTGGTACATTTCCTAAGGTACATTTTTACCAAAGGCTTCAAGTCTAGCAACGGCAAGCAGAGTGCATTCGTAAGGAAGCACCCTGTATATGGGAAAATGTGCACAAGTAATATAGGTTTCACCAATTTTCATGTCCCGGGTGCCCCATTTCTACATATGAAATTGAACAAATACATCATTGTACTATTGCGTTTTGGCTCCCGTGTAAACCCTTGTTAAGCAGTTCAGATTGCGGACAAAGACCAGGACCCTTCAGGAAGGAATTTTAGGGAAAGACTTATTGTTAGACCTTGACCTTCGTAGACCTTGAGGTTTCAGATGCACAAGACTACACACTGTGCTGTACTACTTATGAAACACCCAGCAAGATACATCAACAGAAGAATTTCCTGATTTGCCTTTTTTTTTATTAAATACGAATGAGCATTTAACATGCATTTGTATGCGAAAATAGAACCAGAAACAGTGTATGCATGAGTAGTCACCATATTCACAGTCAAGGCAAGGTTAAACAAAGTTGAACAAACCAGTCGCTTATCAATTCATTGCAATTTCTATATACATGAATACATGTCGATAATAAAACCACTGAATTAATCTCTAATCCACATAGTTGTTTATGCATGTGTACTCTTATTTTTAGTAACATGATCATCAAAATCCATGGATGGAACTATAGATATTAAATATGAGTACATAAAATCAATGTAAATTGTAGATTTTCTGCGACGATTCAGTGATCAGTAGTTGTCATATACGCATTAACTGTGGGATTGATTTCCGTGATTTTTGTTTATTCCGGATTATGTGGAAAAATAAATTCGCTTAAACAGCACTTTCGAACTGCGACTTGCAACAATTACTTTTATTGATCTCTGAACTCGAACAGTATAACTTGTATAACGTACATGATGATTCTAATTGGCAAGAGTCCTTCCTCGTAGCAAAACCAGGCGTGGGGACAAGACCCACCCAGACTACAAATTGCACTGTAGCAAAGCTACAACGCGCTTCGTCCAGGAAGAATGTAGTATTTTGCAAAAACTTTTGCATCTAATAACCTCGTTAGATTACAAACTATAAGAACAAGAAGTTGTCTTCGGAATTTCTGCACCGCACTGTTGTTTTGTGTGACCAATATGCCTTTCATTAGTATACCAGAATAAACTATCTAACTGTACCATATCTTGTATTGTATTTATGGATAACTAACTTTAACATGATAATAAACCTGCTTTTGTAAATAAAATCAATCGTACAAAATTAATGAAATACAAATGGTCACACTTGGGCTGGTATTTAGGATGTTCAAGCTATTGGAAAGCTGTATCAAATTCTCACCATGTGGTGAATGCTCAAATCTTCTTTCATATATCGTTTTTAGACCACTCAAAATTATCGGCACTGTCTTAGCGTGTTACCAATGACAACTATATAACTAACCACAGTAATCTTGAGATGGTGGGATTAAACAATAGTCGAAGTACATGTAATGTCGATTAATATGAAATTATGACTGGCATTCTGACCCTGTAAGCGTCATCTAAATCCGAGTCTGGGTTAAATTTTCGTAATTGGTTCGGACTCGTACTCCAACTTTACCCGAACTCAAGTTTTTTAAATTGTACTTGTTTATGTGAATCAGCAATTCATTTATGTTGACAGTTTGTATTATAATCTATTAGTATGGGTGCTGATTTCTCTGTGTTCTACGGAACTGTTGGTCATCTCAAAATGGGTTCACTGGTAAAATATTACTTTCCTTAGAAAACACTCTCTTTTTCCGCACAAATAGCAATGCTGCTGGAATGGCTTTAGTAATCAGCATCAGTCTGTAACCAAAATTTTATAGTTTTTTAAACTTTTCAGTGTGTCGGAGCTCTCACCGTAGTGTTCACAGCAATGTCATACATGAACATGGAGCAAGAACCCAAGGAAGTCTCCTATTTGATAATTGTCATCCTCGTGTTTATTATTTCCATATTTTGGCTATTCTTTTATGGCATTGCTCTGTGTCTTCTAACCGACGAATCTATTGTCAGAAAAATCGTAAGAGTATTCTTCAAAAAATTATTATCTTTGTGATACAGCTGACCAAATCTCTCTACTTTTATTTCATAGGACATGATTTTGCATATTGTTATGGGGTTGTTTGTTGTTCCTTCGGCCATCGCCTGGTTTGTGAGCGTTTACGAGTATGAGGAAAGAGATAGTGAAAAGGAGAGTTCAAGCATCGAACATTTGATCCAACGTATAATAGCTGGGGTATGATATGGAATTTGTTTCAAATATATTCACTAAATTAATTACCCTTATTCGATTTTAAAATATTTGCATATGATTTCGAAAATTTAGCTACTGGGTTTCGGTCTCGGAATAATGTGTTTGGTCATGGGATACTTGATATGGAAGAACTACTTAAGATACTTATGAGAAACTGGATTTAAGACCATATTTAACGTCACCGGCAGAATTTTATAGTAATCATGATCAGAAGCCCTCGACAATTTTTATTATACTAACAATAAACGAAATAGGGAAGAATAATACAAAATAAAACCCAAAGTCTGGACTCAGATTATCGATATTTATATTGTTTTTAAACTACTAAAATGTATGAGTAGTGTTAATAAAATTTTCTGTGCTTATGAATATAAAATGATCCTACTCGTTCGAGCACACGACAGTTCGTAACAAAATGTCATCAATTACTTCGCAAATGTTATGCGCCTAACTTTTAAATCAAATGATCCTCCTCTTTTTAAGAAATAATGTGTATCATTTTAGTACAAACATTAACTTTTTTTTAATATTCAACACTCGAAACAATCGCGTGATCAGCGACGTAAATAACAGCACCATCCAATTGTGATTAGTACATTTTGCACAAGAGAAAGGCATGAGAACATGTGAATAAGTATTCAACTAACATTCAAGACAACAATGGAAATGGAACTTCCCCCATGATAAAACATGATAACATTAATATATTTGATTAGTAAGAATTGACTTGTCGGAGTGACGAACTACAACTAATTCTCCAAACAAGACCACAGAGGTAAATTTCGAGTCATGTGAGCTTTTTATTGGATGGAGATCCTGATGATCCCTGGCGTCCTTGTTGAGTCTTAATTGAATTGCTCCAACTCGTGGCCATTCGCCCTCCAACTGATGTTGGCGACTGATTTTGGTTTTGGACCGCTGATGAGTTTTTAGTCATTTGCCCGGGTGAACCAATTAGTCCAGTAGATTCCGTTGATTTGGATTTTGGGCTGCAAATGCGCTTGGCCTCAGACATTAAAGACACTGAAATACACAAAAGGAATTCAGAGATTCAATAGTACAAATTCTATTATTCAGGACTCGGAGGCTTAAGAAACTTACCATGAGTTTTAGTCTTATTCTTGGATGGACTTAGTTTGCCGTCTGGGCTAGGATTTGGGATATTCCGAGTAGGCAACTTAGAAATTTTGATTGTTGGATGACGATGGATTGGAGTGTTTGACCTGGAAGATCCAGGAGAATCTTCAGAATTACTTTGTGACATATGAGTTATAACATGCCGAGTTGGAGCGGGTTTCTTCTCAATTGATGCACTGAAGCCGCTCGTAAGGGTTTTGACCAGAGAACTTGTTCGTTGTGGGGGTTTTGGTGGTTTAGACGGAGATTTGGATGATTTCCCGCTGCCCGTATTTGTATGATTAGTTTTATTAGTTATGGTGGATGCCTGGAGTGGTCTTCTGTTCGAGGATATTGAATCATCTGAAGAATTATTGAATACGCTGCTCAAGATTTTCACACCGTTAACGGAGGTCAAGTTTGTTGGGTCTGGATCTATAACACTACGGCTCGGAGGTAAAGATGTTGGCGGAGGAGTCTTCAAGGATCGGTTAGGATTATCGGCTAGGAAATGTCTATGTCTCGGACCTTTGTGTCTACTGGCTGACATTGGTTTTACTTCGATTTGAGGAGGATTGATCAGAATGCTGTCAGAGTCTCTATTTAGATCCACAATACTTTTGTTAGTCCCCGTCGTTGACATAGACAGATCAGGTTGTAGAGATTTCCATGGCGCAGGCTTAATATCTGTTCTGGGACCCTTCTTGTCAACATTTTCTTTCTTATTAAGTGAAACAGAAATAAGTGATTTTGCCTCTGGTTGTGGTTGAGCAATTCGGCCAGCCTCATTTTTTTCATTCAAAACCGTTTCCCTGTGCCATGGATAGACTATAGAAATTTTAGGAAGTGATTTGATCTCCTCAGCCGAACTAGTCTTATTTTTAAATCGAATCTCAGAGATCCAAGGTGGTTCCGAGTTCCGGTTCGTTCCATATGGTTTCCCTACTAAATTCCAGTCCGTAACACGTGACTCACGACTCTTTGCCTTTGAAACCCATTCTGGTTCTGGTCTGGTTGATTTTGGAAAAGTCATTGACCTAGTAAGGGATGTCCCCTTCGAGTTGGACTGACTTTCAAAATGAGCTGGACCTTTCCAGGTGTGATCCATACTAAGAACTGGTTCAGGACTAGAAGTACCATTCATGGCTTGATCCTCCTTCGCTTCTTCCCCTTGCTCTATTGTAGTATTATTTCTTGTGTCTGTGGTATAGAATTTATCATCTGAACTTATTGTCACAATAGATTTAGAATGAGCAACCCCAGTTGTACGATTTGGACTTGTATTATACATATTTGTGGTGTATCTATTAGTGCTAAGTCCACTACCCTCACCCAGAAGACTATGAGAAACAATAGCACTGTCAGACTCTGCCCCACTTGCATGACAACCACACGAAGGATTTTTTGAATAAAATCTTTCTCGAAGAGCTGCTCCAGTTTTTTCAAATGTTGAGAACTGGATTGGTAGAATAGGTGTTGGGGGTTTAGGATTTCGAAATGCTGCATTGTTTCTAGTCGGACTCTTCGAAGGAGATCTTGATGGGCTGTAGTAATAAGGATCATTTCGGTAAGGTGGATTAGAAATTTCAGGAGGCATAACCGCGAATGGAATATGACGCTGGAATACTTTTCCTCTTTCTTCCGTCCGATGATAATTCTCTCGAGTTATTTGAGGAACGATTATTGGTTCTGGCATGTAGGGTCTTGGATGATAGGGCTCGTTGTCCCTGTTATCGTCTTCATGATCCTGGTCTTCGTCATTGGCAGAATATCGGAATTCTACAGTTGTGATTTGATGTTTAGACCCTGTCGTACTATCTGTGGCTTCCATTGCAGTCAATTTTAAGGGTTTATGTTCTGTCGTCATTGGATTACTCTCAGAATTTGGTAGTGAATAATTACTTGCTGTACTACTGTGATCAGATGCATGAGAATTATTTGTCTGATTACTTCGTTTTCTATTTCGATTATTCATTTCTATAAGACTTTTCCTTGTGGCCATTGGAACAAAAGATCCATTTTCGTATAGAACGTTGTTATTATCAAAACGGGCTTGAGATGGATCTTCGTCAGCCAATTCATCTTCTAAAGGATTGAGCTCTGGATCCATTGACATCTCTGATGTTTCAGACACACTCAGGGAAGATGGTGATGTGAGTTGTTTCAAGTAACGTTGAATTTTCAAATCGCCATATTTGGACAAGATTGTATGGCTTGGAGACCGATTGTCTTCATAATTCCCATCAATATCACCAACGTCCAAAGCCAAGTTTAGATTCAAGTTCATCGTTAATCGGCTATTAGCAACAGCCTTAATTTTCTCCTCAACAGTATTGTTCAAATCGGCATTCGTAGCTAGAGATAACGGAACGGGTTTTACTGCAGCGGTGCCGACAACCAATTCCTTGTCAGTCCAATTTGGTAACTCTACAGGGTGGAGCAGAGAGTCAGTTCCTAAAAATTTCTCAGAGAAGCTTTTTGTGACACTGGTACTGGTTTTATCTTCTGTCGTAATCTGATCATTTGACTGTGTATTTCCTTCTGTACTGTTCATCTCAGAATTGTTTTTTGTACCGTTCAATTTTGCTTTCTCTGGTGTATCCAGGTCCAGACTCTTCAAAATGTCGACTGTTCTTCTATCAGTTCGTTTTTTCCGCCGGTACAAGTTCACCGTGGACGGTTTATTTTCATCTGTTTCGACAATATGGAATTTTCCAGAGTCAGCCGTGAAATGGACCTCAGTCTTACAAAACTCAACTTTCTTGAATGGTTTTTGGAAGGAATCGTATGTCGCAGAAATTGTTGTGGTCACATCTTGATCACGAACTTCTTGGATAGGTTTTTCCATATCTCCAGAAAATATCCATGTTTGCGAAACTCTAGGGGAAGGGCGTTTCAAATTAGCATTGTAGTCCACTTCCACATCATTTTCGTCAAGGTCTGTTACATCAGACCTGAGAAAATTGTTTCTAGAAGTCTCCCTGGTTTCCTGGTTTGTAATCGTGTTCTCAGATTCAAAAATATATGAGCCGTTTGTTGTAGGTTCATATGAAGCTAGTTTTAGACTATTTTCACTAAAATCCGCCGTCGTTCTTGTATTCAGTCTGTTTTCTTCCTGAGGCCGAGTTTCAGTTAAATTTGATGAAGAATGGTCTAATATCCGATTGAGGGAATCGCTCAAAAAATTAAGTTGTCGTTTTTGCCGTTCCCAGTCACCCATATCACTTTTGGGAATCTCATCATCATTTTCAGGCTTATTCCATTTCTCTATTATATTTGAATCTGACTTGAAACTTTGAGAGGGTGAACCATTCGAGTAATAATTTCTGAATGACATTTTATTTAGTAAATCTGGAGTTTCATCCAGGATTTTCATGAGCTTCCTAGATCTCTCCGAGGCTGGAGAGATTGGAGATATTGAGTCTTCACGAGGAAACTCTTCGTCCACTACCATATCTGGTTGTATGTTCACAATACTACAAGATTTTCTTCCGGCAGTTGGGGACGACGTATCTTCAAGAGAGTCAAATGTGAATTCAGGTTGTCGTAATTCTTCTTCAGATTCCTCATCACCGCTATCATTATGATTAGGGTCCCAATCCAACCTATCGTTTCGAACAGGGCTTCTGCTAGAAGCCCTTGAGTTTTGTCTTTCAAATTCCTTTGCTGAAAATTTTGCCAGCACCGCCGCACGGCGCTGTTGGAATTCCGCCCTATTGGTTTTTGCTAACGTATTATTGGTCACATTTTGAATCAAATCCCATGAGCGAGACAAAGAAGATAATGGCGTTGGTTTCGGACTTGCACCGTTCACCACATGATTCGAATTGGAACTATTAATTTGATGATGACTATTGGGTGCTGGTAATGGCAGTGGTACTGGCAACGGTTCAGCCACCTTCACTGACTTTGCGCTATTGTATTTATGTGAATCAAAAGATTCAAAGCCGTAGGATTTTCTTCGTTGACTGAAATCGAAGGTTGGTTGTCCATTGTTGGTGATGGTTAGGTTTTTCCTGTTAGGGTTTGACAATAATAGATTTGCAGAGTCATGACTGCTACTATTACTAGTTCTCCCATTTCCATGGTAGTGCTTTTGTTCTAGATCCATTTCCATCTCTGTCGTCTCAATATTCCCAGAGGGATTGGTTGGTGATGCTGACGTTGTTGTGGTTGTCCTCTGTTGATTGACCATGGGCGAAGTCAACCTTATCGGCGTCGTTGTCGATTGTAAATGTGATCTATTCCTTAGGTTTTCGTCTTCCACAGTGGTTGAATCACCGTTAGCGGTCATGGCCGTGGCCGTAGCAGAAACACGTAATTTAGTCTGAAGTTCTAGTTGGATTTCAACAGGGAATCCAACTCGGATTTTGGGTGACAAATTTTTGTAGCCTACTATTGATAGACCCCCGACCTGGTCTATTTGGCCATTATTATGATTGGAGGTGTTGTCTCCTGAGGTGTCAATCACTTCAGGCTCCTCTTCAGTCTCAGTTGTCGCTGCTTGATGTCTTCTCACAATTTTTGTTGGCGGACGTCGACTGAATCATAAGTACATTAAAATTATAATCTTTCTACTCATGAGATGTACATTTTCTTTTGTTAATAAAATTGAGACTAACGTGACCATTGTTCCACTCCGACTCATATTGATTCTCTCACGTTGAGTTGAGCTATCCAAAGGTTGAAATGACATCTGCGTAAAAAAAGAGAAGGAAATCAAATCCGTTCAATTCAAAAAAGACAACAAAGAAATGAACAAACATGTATGTAGTAAATAAAAAAATCCAAGTCATTCCCAATTGCATTTTCTACGACATTAAGTTCATGCTGATAGATAATGTTGTGAAGTTCTCAACCCTACTGGGCCCTCTCTCTGTGACTGTGACCGCATAAATTATAATGCTACTGGTTTGAACGGTTCTTAAACTTTTTGAAAGAAACTTATCTCAAGATATAAATGTCAGTTCTCGCAGTTTTTTATCATTTAATTCCTACACACTGTGTACGGTGTTATATAAGCTCTTACAAAATGCATTGGATTCATTCTCCTATCATCTTCTCCATAAGACTCCTCACTTGGAACGGAACTTGACTGGCACGGTAATGGGAAGAATATTTTATTTATTTAAATGTAAAGCTATGAATATTCATGAGTGAGATGAAAATAATTATTATGGACTTATTCAGTGATGATGATTAGATTGTGTTACTAGTGGTTATGAAATTTAAAAAAGACTTGAATGCTTTGAGCATTCGGCATTTTGTGTCCGGGTGTATATTAACGATACTGGTAAAAAATGTCACATGGATGGATAGGATTAACTTTCTTGTCATTGTCATCATCGTCGTCGTCTCAATGAAATGAAATGCGTAACAAATTGTCCTTCCATGCATCTGCATCTGTACTCGTATTTGTAAATGCATGTGTACGTAATTCTCACCTCCCCATATATTGTCAATTACAATCGCAATTGTATGTAATAATGGACTTATTTCCTCCTTAGCCATATTATGCACGCATACATGCATGTGCTTTGCATGTAAATACGTCATTTATAGCATTTAATTGTTGTATCTCCCAATAATTAGTGTATTAGAATCCTAGCCTAATAGTCAAGAAATCGATGTCATTTAATGGCACTGCCGTATACAGCCTCAGAAGCCCTTGTTTACGACTCACTTTAAAAATCAATGTCCAAATGTGTAAATGTAATTGCGTGGATAATTTATTGTACTAGTAGAATTAAATTGTAATTTCATTCCTTGTTATTCTTAAGATTGAGACTTGCCTTAAGAGTTTCAAAGTCATCAGTCCGACCTCCGGTGACGGTGACAGTCTTTGACGTCGTTTTATTACTCGTCGTCTGCGGAAAAAGAAACACAAAATATAATACATAATATATACATACATATATGCATATTATTGCATTTAAAGGCAGGACATGGGTGTAAAAATAACAATAATAACAATAATAATAATACATGAGATGAATAACACTGAAAGGATTAAGTGTTAAAAAAAATAAGCTAAGCACGGTTGGGTTATTTTATTTGCAGGGACGGACGTTCATTTAATAGTTTCACTGCATTAAATTCACTGCTTTTTTTCTTCAGACACACCCAGAGTTGCCCTGGGCTGCCACCCTGACCTTGGTCACATTACAACCACCATACGTTCTTACGTACAAAAATGAAAATATTTTATAATTTCCCTGTTATCCTTTTTAACCATAATTATAATTATAGACTCATTTGGTTTCATTAGGACGAATGGACGGACGGACGAAGACGGGACGGGCTATTAATTGCATTGTAAAAAAAAATCTTTTCATATTAAAAAAGAGAGAAAAATGCTTGAGGCAAATGCAAAGCAATAAATGTCTTCGTTTCGTTCTGCTTTTCTGATCCTAAATTAAAAAATTGCGAAGCTCATGCATTTTATTATCTAACGCTGCGCTCTTTCATGCCTTCTTTCAGATGTGGATGTGGGAAGTGAACTGAACGTGGAAATTCTTTTGGGTTTTAGATTAGAAACTGTAATGTAATATAATAACATAAACCACGAGAGTCTAATTTTGGACGAGGACGACGGTGAAATCTTGGTGAAGATAAATTTTATTTTCATACCTTTGAATGGAAAGTTATGTTATTTTATTATTTATTACAATTACGATATTCGTTCTTATTCTTATTCTCATGATGCGCCGTATCTCTAATGTCCGTAATGATGGCAATGAATGTCAGACGAAATCTGCATGGGGTTTTGGATATTGGAATTGGAACTGAAACGAATCTTTGTGCTTATTGTTAAATTTATTGCCCAAAGAGTTGTGAGTTTGAAGGCTTTTAAAATCCAAGACATAAAATCGGTTTCACTTTCAACCAAAATGAGATTGCTAAATATTTTGGCACAAGATGAGAAACTGAAATCACCATTCATTATTGAGTTTTAATTAAAATTAGTACACATGAGTACATATTTTTTAAAAGTACCACTTAAAAAACTAATTACAGAAAATGCATACAAAAATCAACTAAAAAAAATTAAATAAGTACATGCGTTAAGATATCGCGTAGCGAATAAACGGGGAAAATATGTTTAGTGTGAATCCAAAAAAAATGAGTCGTACTTGTTTATTGCAACAATGAATAGTAAGGTAAAGTCTCATTCGTGAAGCGTCAATAAACGACCAAAAAATCGAGCATTCGTGTTCTGACAACATTGACATGAAACACTTTTTGAGTGTTAAAGTTACATGAAAATTGCTGTCTACATGTAAACAACAGATTGAGCCCTAAACCAACAAGAGACACACATTCTTGCAAATTTTTTGAAATATTCTAAAATACCAACGTAATTTCTGGACACAAATGTGTATATTAACAATTTTGCCAGCAAATTATTTAGAAAAGTCGAGTTTTGAAGTATTTTTGCCGTGAGTCTTCCGAGACTTATATGGCCATCAAAGAATATAAAAAATTCCACTCTGTCCACGTAATTTTTCTAGTACACTGGACAATGAAATTGACAAGTTGTGAACATTTTAGACAGATTGGAATTTGACGCATGAACGGGGCTCCCTTGCAGGAGAGAAATCATTTCTGTTAAAAATGTAGGATTTAATAGAGGGTGCGTGTACAATTTATGAAAACAAAAACAAATCTATTTCCGAATGACTGTCAAATTAAATTAAATCCTTTCAAGTCCTTGCTAATATGCCATGCATGCAACAATAAACCTCCAAACAGATTTGTGACGTGACCCAGTTGTAGACAGACACGGAGACCAGCAAGCAAGTACAGCATTAGAATTTAGAAGAAGAACGAGTTCATTGAATATGCATTTGCCTCTATCTGTCTTGTCAGTTGTCAGCAATAAACTGCATTCTATGTATAAAAAAAGTAGTTTTCACAAAAATCGTGAGGGAGATGATTCCATTATTTCCATTGTTATTCTACTCTGTTCTCTGCTGTTCTGCATTATTGACAACAATCCTTTTAGTGTTTTGTACTCAACACGAATATAATATTATGATTACTGACTGTGACAGACACAGAAATATAAAATGAACAAAAGAAACCATAGTTAACTAATTTTTTTGGCAAAGAATCACATTTTGAGAGTAATAATAATCATCATCATTCATAATGAAGAATTACTCTAATTCTATCCAATACGAATTTGAAAATCTCACCCATTCACTCACCAGTCACTAATAAACCCACGTCTAATTATTTTTTAATCATCATCCATACATTTCTACCTGAAGGCACATAATTATTGTTTTCGAATTCATCCATCCTTCATTTCAAGCAAACGCAAGCAAAGTCAAGACAAGCAAGGCTGCTGAAAAATGGCTTACAATTAAATGATTTTTATTTTAACTACACGAAATGAGCTCCTAGTCAGAACGTATGTTATTAGTTAAGAGTTAGTCCTCGCTTCAGTTCTTCCTAATTCATTTCTCCTGTGCCTTAACAATAAATTATAAACAATACGAGGGTTGTTTCGTAAATTTTCAGCATAGTTATATTGGGCCGATGTAGCTCCGTTCTCAATTCTCAAATACATTTGACTCCTAAGGGTATAATTTTGTCAAACACAAATTGGCAATTGGTACGTAAAAATGACCACCTTAAAACACAGAAAATAGGCGAGAAAAATCGGGAAATCTGTCTTTTCGACCTGACCCGGCCGCCTGGGACAGGGATTATTATATGAGTTCAAAAAAATGTAAAACTTATAATTAAAATTGAAACGAAATGGTTTTTAACTTATGAAACACCCTCGTATTATTGTACTTGTTGTACAATACATTATTCTATCTTTGTAATGTACTGAATGCAGTAGTAGTCAGTTGAGCATGTTCTCACTCAATGTCACAGAAACAACAAATCAGTGGAGATGCATGAGGCCTACTAATTGAGGAAAAACTTGCAATTGCAATAACGAAGCAAGCTAAAACACCCGTGACGGCTTTCAGACATACACAACATATTTACATTCGCACATAATAAGATGATTAATGTGAGTGTATTTGTAATGTCTTGTCTTAATTTTATCCAAAAATTCATTATACAACAATATAAGTGAGCTCATTCAATTACTCATGTAGTGGACGTGGGGAGAGGTACAACTTTCATTCCTGCACTCTCATGCTAACAAGGGACCTTTTTCTACAGATTTTATATATTAAACTAACAAGGTTCAGGTTTTTTTTCGTTTTTACCGGATATTCTAGATTTATGTATTTCGAGATTTCGGTCCACCTCACCCTATGGTATTTCAAAGGGCATGATGAAAAGTTTCACAATTATTATGGCACATCAGAATAGGCTAAACGAATTATCCATTTTCAAAGTTACGACGCACATAATTCGTGCTAATAAATAAACGGAGTCATTCCCTTGTAGGTGCTAATCTTAAGTCCAGTTTGTAGTGTTTGATCAAGACAAACACCAGTTGGCCTATGATTTGACTGACAATGGACTTGAATGCTTACGGAATTACATTATAAAGTTATTCAATAATTCATACGTTATATAATTACTACTTAGGCCGCGGCCGCAGGACCAAAAAGAACACAACATATTTTCAGTACAACATATGAGTATATATGCAACGTATGTGCCAAAACTATCATGAACTCTCGAATGTCTAAGATTCATTTCTAAATTTAATTTGTAAGAAATAAAAGCAAAATAAATAGAAAAATTGCAAAATCCAAACTTCCTGAATGTATATGTATCTTAACAATTTCGTTGGAATAATTAGTGATGCTGAGATTTTATCTCCACTAATTTGATCATTGCCAATACAATAACTGGTATACATGCACTCGGACTTCTTCAAGTGTGTTAAGTGATAGCACAGCTTATGTCTTCAATGCAAGCCCTGACCGCCCCATCGCTTAGCAACATTTAAAAGAGCTCTAGTGACTCTATTTGGCCTCACGGTTTCTTACTCAGGTAAATAGGAGTGAGAAGAATCGACCAATTTAATTGCTTGAAGGGATCCGTGAGAATTTGAGCTCAGATTTCTTGAACAGAAAAACTATGGTTGCGTAACTAATATTATCTGGTTATGACACCGGCACGCCTCCATACGTCTGGATTTCCTTGGACAACCCTTTTCACCTTTCTTGCCCGTGGATATATGGAATAGACAGATAGATCTAACAGAATTAAACCTTCAGATAATTACAAAAGCTCAGTGCTAAAAGCTTCGCACACAAAGGCGTCAAACTCGACCACCGTCAAGAACTGAAAATCTTTACTATTTTACGACCAATTACATTCCACCGAGTTTTAGTACATTTTTACGTCTTACCACGCTCCAGGCGCCATTCCTGAGACTCACACCGACACCCGGGACATGATATGAAAAAAAAACGATATTTAGTGACGCCAGGCTTTGGTCTACAAGGGAAAATGTTAGGATGCGAAATTTAACTTCAAGATTTCTTTAAAAATTATGGACGCCTCAAATTTTGATTCCCTGACATGTATTTAGCCTACGTCATGCTCAAGACACTCAAATTCGGCGGATCTAAATTTTCCAACGGAATACTGTCCCTTGTCAGCTACGTAAAGCAAGTATTAATGTGTAAAACAATGAAATCTATTTTGTAGACGTTCGTCGTACATGTAAGTGTGTTAGAACGGACGGCGACGGGATGGACATATTACTATTAAATTAATGTACACTTTTAAACAAGCTCTGCATACACTAATAAGATACACGTATCTACACACAGATTCACTCTCAAGTCCCGTCATAAGCCCAAGGAATTGCAAAGCACTTTTCAACTGCTAATCAAAGTGAGATGATTTACGACCATGTAAGGTGATAGGGAAGCGAATTCAACAAAGGGTTTGGACTCGAAAACAAAAACAATGGGGCCCAATCGCAAGCTTAAACTTAGTTAGACACTTTAGGCCCAGCAAGTGGTTTGGCAGGCCTTCAATTATTATTATTGTTATTATAATTATTATTGGTTGGATTTAGCTTACAATATACATGTGTTAGACAGACACTCGCACTATCCGCACCATCGACCCTGCCTTGTCAACTCAACTGTAACTCTTAAGGCGTAAATACTTTTTTTTATCCTAGGCCTGATTGACTTTTGAAATGGTACTGCTGTGTAACCTTGTTCGGCTCAAGTGTGCGCGTCATAATATTCAAATTGTATTTCACGACTCACCTTGACCGTGGAACGCATTCCTCTGGAGGAACTCATTTGATAAGACGTAGAGGAGGAAGTGACCCTTGACCCAGGGGTACCACTTGAGTCTTCACCCGCGTCTTGGACGTGTCGGTGAGTTCGGATGATTTGGAAGGCGGAATCAGGTGATTTCCCTTCAATCACCTCCGTCCTTTGTTTTTCTTCTACACCCTCAAATTTTTTATTTTCTTCTCGCTACAACAATTAACAGTTTAAGAGTTTTTATAAAGCAAAAAATTTTTTTTGAAAAATTAGACGTAAATAGATTCTAAATTTGTTTTCAAAAAAATACGTATGCCAGGTTTCACGTCAACGTTAAAAAGTGTCACGTCAAAAATCGCATGCTAAAATCTCACGGACAAATAAAAATACAATAAAGTCCACTCGGGAAAGGAGGTACAGAGATGAGATGAGATGAGTGTGACTGAAAGACAAAACTCGTAGGAAAGACAAAACAAGGAGGGAGTTGACCATCAAACTTGATTTCATCATTTAAGAATACAATTTACTTTTTGTTATGGGGAGTCAGAGTCAGCCTTACGAAGACCTGAACCTGAGATGACTATATTTTTTTATCATTAGTACCTAAACATTGTATCTGTTAAAAAAATAAAACTTCTCAGAAAATCTCCTTTTTGCCATTTGCTTTAAGATAATGAAGAAGTTAAAGGGGATAAGTGCAACCTTTCACATGTCATTATGTCCGAGGTGATAAGGTATTTAGAAGTGCAAGCCTCAACTACAAGTAAATGGTAAAAGGTGTGACCAAGTTGTGAATAATTTGAAAATATATTATTGTACACTACACATATAAAATACCCCGTGGCCGGTCGCATGTGTGCAAATCTACAAAATGCAAGAATTGCTACAATCTCAATCACAAGTCCATCATTTTTATTCACATTCATTATCCATGGCCAAACGCCAGCCAGCCAACTTGTCAAACATAATACCAGACATTAATTCTTATGTCTTAGGGAAGAAACATCCTATTATTTCTTCTAATTAATTAATTAATTAAATTAAATTCATTCTTTCTTACCTTCTGGTATTGAATGTCTGCATTTCTTTCAGGATTAATCCATTTTCCTTTCTCCTCTCGTGCACGGTGTTGGAGTGCAGGATTTGTAGAGTCTGACCATTCTTCTACATTATGATCATCCAAATGAAAACCTCCAAGGATTTCAGGCACACGACTCCGAATTGGGACTAAACTTCTGGATTCAGTTTGGACTTCCATTTTATTTAATCACTTTTTTCTAAAGGCACCACTGATAACTATTTTTTTAAACAATCAGCATACACTTCATATTCTAGGACTTCCTGTGTGTTTGAACTTTTATGTTTCCACCAACACAATGTTTCCGTTCTGATTTGAATTTTTTCATTCATAAAAAGTAGCACATCCGTATATAGTGATAATGATGATTATTTTTTTTGAGAAGAATAGATAAAAACCCGAAACCAAGGTAAAACGTTGAGACGATTGTCACATCAAAATAAAAGTGGTTGACCTTTTCGGCACTCCTGCCTGCGTTCTGTCCTGCCTGACTTTCACTAAGGATCTCAGGAATATGACTCAATTTAATTTCATGAAAAGTCCATGTTCGTATAGTCCGTTCCGTAATTTATGAGTGACTGACTAATCCTTCCTAAATTATTCTTTAGAATGTTTTGAGCACCCAAAAAAATTGTATTAAGAGTAGTTTATTGTTAGCTCATGTCATGACTAAACCTGAGCTCATAATAATACTCAGTCAGGGGGGTTAGTTCAGGTAAGGTATTAAAGGTAAAGGTAATAATAAATGATAGTCAGAGTTTTTAGCGTTGTCAGTGTGTATCCCGTTCCACGTGTTGACTTTTGGGGTCCGCTCTGAAGAGCAGTAAGCAGTATTGTACCGTTCACTTTTTTTTTCGTTGTCTATTATAACTTAACTTTGGTAACTCTTTTTTAGCTTTTAATTTTTTTTACCAATGTTATGTTATGTTATGAATGTAGCGTTGTGTTGTCGTGTCTTGTGTACTTTACTTACTTATTTAACACTGTTCATTCATTTCATACTAAAAACCAAACCATCTATGGTTGTTTGTTTGTGTGTTGGGTTTTTGTCTAAAAAAAATCGTCATACTTTTTGGTATTTTATTTTTTTGGAGTCTTTGGCCCGTGACGACAAGACTGACTTCCACTGCACTCCGACTGCACTATGTTGTTGTATTTTACTCAGTCAGTGCATCAGTGACTCCTCTTGTCGTGGTTCAGTTGACCATATATTACAACACTCGACCTGAGAGGGTAAACAGTAACAACAGTTAGTAAAAAAAAATTCATTCCAACAATGGAATTGGAATAAATATTGAGATTGAGCCAACAGCGGGCGATTTCAGATGTAACATAGACGAATTCACACGTTGGCTAATGATGAGACTGATGATAATGATGATGATGATGACGAGGATGATTGTATCATTATAATTCGATTCACTGTCAGTTCATGGCAAATCTCAGGTGACAAGTTCCTCACCTCACCTGGTGTGTTTGTTGTATTATTTTCTCTTTGTTTATTCATCCGCAAAGTGACACTTGAAATCCGTCCATTCCATTCCTTCCCCTGCGTTCATTCCAATTCACTCCCTAATTTGCAGACAAGCATTAATAATTCATTACACAATTAAAAAAAAATATGAACGATGGAATGCTGATATGGACATACAAGTATTAATTGCAAGGACTACGTACGTACAATAATATGCCAGCAAGGAATAATTGTACAAGAGATCAGATGGGTCAAGCGCGTGGTTAGAAAATTGCATTCAGACACAACGTTACGTTATGTACATGAATGGTCATTACGAGGAGTGAAAATGGTCTCACAAATTGGATTAAAATCTAATTAATTTTTATGTTGCACACATACTGCACTGGTGCAGCGGACTAGGGTCTTGATTAGGTGAAAATTGTGTGAACAAGTAATTTATATATTTTCTTTTCAGTATCAACACTCCAAATCTTTTTTTCATTCTGTGTAAAGAATTTTCTAACATGTGTTTAGTACATATGAAATGTAACACATCAATGTAAGAGAATGTGTGTTATGCGAATTTGTAACATTTTTGCACATAACACACACAACATGTGCAATTTATTTGATAAATGTAAAATAAAATAAATTGCAGTTATTCTTTACATCGCATCGTATGTTCAGATACGGTTACGTGTTTAATTCGTCCAATTGGAAAATTGCATTGCACTACATTACATTCAAAGAAAGATCAAGTACAAAATGCTAACATGATTCTTTGTGTTAGCGTGAGGTTTTGGCGTTCATTCATGAGTCAACGCGTTGAATAATATGATTTTTTGAACCACAAAGTATTCCGTTAAGGTTAAATATCCGACAATTTTGTTCAGGCTAGGAATACAGACAATATCTTCAAGAATATCAATGCTCACAAATAAAATTAATATTTATTCTGAAGTAAAATCTGCAAAATCGCACAAAGTTTGGAATATGAATGAAAATTAGACTTTCCTGGAATTTTGCATAAAAGTCTAATAATTGAAGGGGAAGAAAATCTTCATTCGAATGCCGGAACACGTAGAGATCAGTACAAACAAATTAATCGTCAAATATTTGGAACCTATCTTCTATAAATCTCCTAGAAGTTGGGGGTAATTGTACAAAGCAATAGCAACGGTTTATTCAATTTAGCTTAAAGCGTTTGACCAAGTGGAATGTCCGAGGAGAGCTGCAAATTATCATGCAAACACCGGAACACATCCACAAATATAAAAATTGACTTTATATTAAAAAGTATCATTAAAATGCTGAATTTTCTACAAAGTCTTAAAATCGTGTAAAGATAGGTCCGTGCTTTCTCTAATGTTCAGGAAACTTTAAAATTATAGCGATATATTGTCATACAACTAAACTAATTTTATCCTATTAGATTTGAGCGAATAACATTTTGGCCACCAGTGAAATTGTCGGTTGAACCATAATTGTAAGACGGTCAGGCTACAGTGGATAGATTCAACTCAATACGACTTTATAGCATCTGGAGTGCCCTCAATACTTTTTTGTTTTGTCGGTGCGATTTTCAATTCTAACAATAAGATAAAATGTGTACACTATAAATATGACAGCGCACGGAACACATCCCTTGTGTGATGCTGAATTGATTAATTTTTATCCTATATTTCTGTTTCAGCAAACGCAGGCTTTACAAGAAAAAGAATGGGAGATTTCACCAAATCTCATATCTGTGAGACAATGGAGACTATTTGGCGTTGAGATTGCGATTGCCGTCTTATGGCTTAAGACGTGCTGCGGTTGGGCTTAGATAGAATGGAAATCTTATCGATAACGTCAGTTAAAAGTACCGCCGATACGACACTCGTAATGTTTATTTCTGTTCTTGTTTCACGATCGAGATCGTAATCATTTTATGTTGGGAGACTTGGTCACACAGTGATAAAATAAAAGGGAGTGATAGACCATTTTAGCAGCGCACGTACAGGATTGCAAACATTACGTCTACATGTGTAGTAATAGTAAGCGATAACAATTACAATTACGTACAATAAAAGGTCGGTCAGTGGCTCAACATATGAACATTAACTCTTATTCTTGTCTTGACATACTCAAAAACTAACAATAAGACAAAACTAAACACGTACGTGCAAGAACACGGCTTTTAGCAGGACAACCCTTATGTCAAATTATTTTGTACATGCTCCACAAAACCTGAACACTCCAGTCCAGATATATCGGACCAAATTGGATTAGGTATACTTTTTAATTACTCTGACCAAAAGTGGGCAACGGAGTAATCATATATTGACGGCGTGTAGACGCATGGGACTGCTACCGTCTTCAGAATTTTAATGAACTCGTAGTCTAGTGTTTCTGACTTGGTTTGGGAAGACGTGTTTTAATTTCTGCCCAAATGATCTCAGGAATGGAATGGAATGATTTATTGGCAAAATATTGCCATTATGATTCTTTTGCGATTATCACAGTACGTGCGACACCCAAAAAAGGTTGTTATTGATTCAGAAAAGGATTTTGCGGATGAAGACCACACCTGTTGAAGACAAAGATGATGAAGATTTCCTTTGTTGTGGTGTTGCTTATTTAACGTCCTATTTCCGGTTCCGGTGCTTTTACTACACCAGGCACCGGCACGTTCACCCTCACTAAAATTCTTTTAGAGCACGACACAGGACAGGACAGGAGAGGATTGGAGGATATTGTCGTTTGTTATCGTTCCTTAGAAGTTCAACAATGAAGTGTCAAACGAGAGAGACGTTCTGGCACCGCACGGACCAACAAACCGTCGTCGTTCAGTCTTTCTTGGGTCAAATGGAGCAAAGACGTCGTCTGTACGTACGTGACTGATTGGTTGAAAAAAGTTTAAGGATTTTTTTTTCTATCTATCTTTCTTGCCAGGTCGGTCACTCAGGTCGGATGTTGTAGGTGGGAAAAAGGAGGGCTCGTGTGTTGTTAGAATTTTTATTAAAAGGATCGTAGGAGTTGTTGTTGGTTGATTGTTGAAGACAAAATGTTGGACTGAAGTCTGTCTTGGAGTTCATGAAGAAGTTGAAATGCCTTGTACGGCAAACCAAGTCAAGTCAGTCATGTCCTCCTGCAATCCAATCCCAATGCCATTCCATGATTACCCAACGCTAACGCTCCAAACGCTCTAAACCTAAAGATCAGGCTTTCTCCTTGTCATTTTTTAACCGTGTAGGCGTTTTTGCCAGTTTCCTACTCCCACTCAAGATAACTACGGTCGTACGTACGTTTCTTTCGTATCGTACCTATTTTTCTTACAAGGGACCATATCGACATGTCAAATCTTCAAAGGCTTAAACTTCTTCACTTCGTGTGTCGTGCGCTATATCACTTGGGTTGGGCATATAAAATTTACGTTCATCGCCAGAAATTTTTGAAAATGATTTATCCCACCTAGATTCTAAGTTATTCGAACACATATCCAAACATGTTTCGTGTAAAGGTCATGGTCACGCATAGGAAAAATTTAACCCTTTATTACGGAATTTTATTTCAAGGCGAATAATTTTTGTAACATTCAGCTAATCCGTAAGTACATATTCTATTGATACATGGATTAAGGTGCCAATACATCGTTCATTCAAACACTGTGTTATTGTAACGAATATGTGATCACGTCGGGTCACATTTTTGAACGATATATTTCCAACACTGAAATAGTCTCATAATCCAAGTATACCATACTCTACCGATATTTGGCCAAAATTGCCATAATAGTCTGGAATGAAAAACAAGAAATAGCTGCAGAAGCATAAAGCTGTATTCTCGAGAGTTTGAGATCAATCTTCATTTTACAACAGAATACAATCCCTTGCCAGGTAATATATTTTTTCTTCACTCATTTGATTTTCTTCATCCTCGTGATTCTGATTCTATGTATTGCCTACCCTCATCCCTTACCTGTATTAATGTGTGTACCTCAATTTTACCTGACATTGATTGTGTTTGGGACTTGACTCGTGTAAAAAGGAAAAAGCAAGCAACGCTCACTTTAATTGTGATGTGATCGAGTTTTTTTAGTCAATGAGTCCAAGAAGACCACCTGGGCTTCTTGGGAATTTTGCGCCTCTTCTTTTCCTTGCCCCCGTTAAAAAAATAAAATAAAATACCTTTTTATCGTCACCGGCTTCAGATAGAGACGAACCTCATAGAGAATTCGTCCCCTGATA
>JAQIXO010000170.1:0-30522 GCA_034700305.1 Protaphorura armata
CGCAACCTATAAATGATTGTGACTGACTCACGACAACAAACGAAGATAATATTAGACTTTGCCAAACTCTTATTGCAGAGTGCGCGTGCAGGGAGACCTAAGATAGACACTTAACTCTTATAAATAGTCACCCTGCACTGTAGACTGTACTGGTCAAATTGAGTATACTTTAGCGAATGTAAACAAAAAAATAACAAGGAGTAAATTCAAATATTATTATAGAAATAATTTGCATTGTGGATGAAAAGTCAAAGGTCGAATCTCTTTCCATCGTTGGTTTCAAGGTTTTCCCCGATTATTGAGTTTAACCGTACAAATTATTTATTTTTGATAACTGACATGAAAATCAGTACTGATCGTGTGAGCTAAATCCCCTCATAAAGTCACATATAACATGCAGGTAAGTGTACAATTAATGATTAACCTAGCCTATTATGATTTACAAAATGCAAGAATGATAATTTATATTATATTGAATTCACTTATCATATCATAAATTATCGGTGAGAAACACGTTTTGGTCGGATTGCAATTGCAATTGCAGATGACGTGGCGCAGAAACTCTGAAAAAGCACCACTTTAACTTCAATTCAACTATCATTTTTTTAATTAGCAAACGGAAGCTCGATTGATACATACTTGTATGCATGTCAAATTAATTATTGGTTGTTGTTTTTCAAGATGATGATTATTTCGGTGGAAGAATTTCAATGGAACATGAAACGACTACTCCGTGAAGGCTATCCACAGGTATGTTTATGGTTTAGAATCAAAGTTACGATTCCTCACTGCTAGTTAGTAGTTTTGATGTCATTGTCATTAATTTATGTATTTTATTGTCCTTTACTTATAGGGCATTCCACTGGAAAGTTTGAGCACAACTTACAACCATTGGCTAGGCAAAGAAGTCGAACCAAATTCAATCGGCACTGGTTTTAAGAATTGGAAATTTCTTTTTCGTGTGAATGATTTGCTCAAGAAAACTTTCAAAATCACATCATAAAATTCCGCTGGTTAAACTTAGAATGGGTGGAAATGAAAGATGTTCAGAGGAGTTGAAGGAAGTTTTAGAATTGGTCAAATACTCCAATGTAGAAATGATGCGTGTCATGAAGTCAATTTCTATGGGTGGCTCCAGCAATATTGAAAATAACACTAATGTCAGAACTACGGCTGTTCATGCTACTGGGATTACTACTAGTAGTGGAACTATGATTAAGGAGGCGGAGTCAGAATCATCACGTGACAATGAAGAAGAAGCAGAGGCTAAGAGTAGCGGCGGTACAGGGAGCGAGAATGATGAAGACAAACCGTTGGTTTGGTACAAGAGGAAAAGAGATAAACCAAAAGTCAAAATAAAATTTCTGGGAGTTTGAAAAGTAAATTAAGACGTAAGAAGGCACTCCCTGACCCTGGGTGGGCACGACCTACGAGGGGACAGAAAATTAATTTTAAACGGATTCTTGATGAAGGGGTTGAAGGGAGAAGACCTCCTAAGAAACGTGGGGATGAATATCCCTCAAGCCCATGCCCTCACTGTAACAAAATATTTACAAGGAGACGCACTCTGAAATACCACTTGTTAACTCGTTCAAACAATGCACCTAGGCTGGAATGCCGGAATCGAGGTGCGAGATTAAATTTCCTAACATATCGAACAGAAACCGGCATTTGAAGAAATATATTGGAATTGTCCGTTGACCATAATTCCGTTTTGACACCCAGAATGCAAAGTAATGTTTTGAATTGAGAAATTGAATAAATCTGCTGATGTTGTTAAGTTTTACTTCACTCATTCGTGCGTGTTTTATTCAATAGCTATTTTAGGGTCCATGACAATGACAAGTGTAGCTGTTCAGTAAGAATTATTTATGGACTCCAGAAAGACTTAGAATAATCGATTAAATCCAGTAAATAGAAAAATTGTATGAGTAAGCATGGCAGTCGTTAACAAAATCTCAGTTTTGTCATTATGTCCGGGCGAAATTCGGATCTTAAAGGATTTCACAAATTGTATACTTACAATTCAGGGCTCGACTTGGCCCAGGCTGGGTTTCTGAAACAATATAGTACAGTTCATGTCCATGTCTAATTGACTCCATGCATGCAAAATCGGTACTCGCTCTGCTCACCCGTTGCCCCGTGGATAATAAGCGCGGAAGTGGTTTGCGTGGCGCAGCCCTGAAGCGCAGATCCTATCATGGAAATTTTGACATTTCTAGATTTTGGATTTTCATTTCTTTGACAATTTTAAGACTTAAAATTTTTTTGACGATTTTTGCTCCCTCGTGTCTCGTCTTACAAGGGATAATCATGTTTACATGTTTAACCAGAACTAGAGCTTCTCTATCAGATTGGGATTGATCCGAACCCGAAAAGTTCGATCCGAACCCGAACCCTTTTTTTATACCATTGCGCTATTATTGTGCTGTAACTCTGTGCACTTAGATGCTAGAGCTTAGTGCCCCATTTAAACATGGTTCAGAATTGCTAGATCTATCACCATACCGATTTTCAGCAGATTCGGACAGAAATGGGGTTTCCACATAGCGCTTCGCGCGCGATAGAGCTTAGTGGTCCATTGAAACATTGTCAATCAATAAAGAATTTATTTGACTCAACAAAAGTTCCATCAAATTATGAAACATTGTTTAGGGTGATAAAATCTTCCACCGTGCCGATTTTCAGGTGATTTGATCCCAAAGGAGGTTCCCGATACCTCCCGTGCAATGTTCTTTTCATCGAAAGCGCGCAGCGCAGTCGGATATGGCTCATAAGAAGCGCAGTTAAATTTTGAAAGAAATGGCTATCTCACTTTTCAGGTTAAAATTACGGAAATGAGAACGGATCTACGGTTGGCTTAGGTACACCCTGTATGTGTGTTTGTTTAATATAGACACACACAATAAAAGTAATTGTTTTCAATTGTAAATTGTAAATATTCTTGGAGTTTACACAATTTCTTGTTCTATTGTTAAATGATATAGTGCATTGTCTGTCACACACAAGGGGAGGATTTACACCACTTTTACTTTGATTCTTTATCCATGAAAGGCCATGTAAGATGTAACTTTTTAGTACAGGGTGTCTCTAAGGTTTGCGAGACTGAGCGTTGTTGGTTGTACCGCCCGGCCCTTCAACAATACGTACCCGTCCCTTAACTGACCTTCAGTTTTTTTATTATCTGAGGTAAGTTTCACGGTTTACCTGAAATACAGGTAAAAAACACTTTTACAATATATGTACAGTACAGCAGGTAAACGAAACAAATTCTATCTTTCAAAGTCACTCTGCCTGTTTCATCTTCTAAAACTTATAAATAATTATAAAAACTATTCATAAATTAACAAATAAATTCTAACATGGTTTTCCAAATTAAATTACTTACATACCTAAAGGTTGGATTTATGTGGAGTTTGTTGATAACTCATCTAACGTGTGGATATGAAATCATTTCATTTGATAATCAACTGCCAATTCCACCTGAAAATGATGTATTTTATGTGAGTAGTAGTAGTTATCGACCAGATTTATCCCTTTCATCCTCGAATGTTAGTATATTCATTATGGTGGTTTTATTTGAAGTGATTGTTTATACACTCGGAGTACTCACACTTTTGGCACTTACATGGATGTGGCATTTTCTCACGGCTGACAATAACCCTAAACTAATTACACGCAGACGCAGGTATATTAATTAATATTTTTCTCATTAAATAATTGTAAGTTTATGTGTAAAGTATAAGGTATGACCCACAAGGGAACCACTGAAATTGAAGATCAGCCCGCGTGGTTCCCTTAAGAGTCAGAGGGTTCTACGAATCAATTCTTAAGACTACCCCTTCGCGTCCCTTTTAAGTGACCTTCAATATTTTTTATTGTTTACCTGAATACTGACACTTTTGCCTGATGTTTGTGTAGGTAAAAGGAAATAAATTCTGTCTTCCAAAGTTACGTGCTTTTTTTTTCGTTTGCTATAAAATAAAATTGTATAATAATTCTAAAAAATCAATTTTTTGAAAAGTGAAATGTTTTTTCAAATTAAATTACAAGCTTTAATTATGGGGAGTTTGTTGATAAGTCTAACGGCAGGTTCTGGGATTTCACTTGAAGAATTAAAAATTCCACATGAAAATGAAATGGAAGTGAGTGCGAGTGGTAGAGGTTTATCAGATATACTCAACACTGTTATGGAATTAGCAGTGGGATTGTTGAGGTTGGTTGTATTTGGAGTGGTCGTTCAAACACTAGGAGTAATGGTACTTTGGGCTCTAATGTGGTTGTGGTACTATATGGGTTATCCTGATATATTCTTCGGGTAAAATATTAAATTAATTATTAATGGCCGGGTGTGCATTGGAGTAAATTACTAATTATTGGAATCATGTGTATGTACATGTACAATCTGTTTACGTAGGAATTTATTTGATTGGCTTATTATTTTAAATGTTACAGAACACTTGGTAATCAAAACATGGCTCGGGAATCAAACAGGAATAAAATTATGTCCATGATCCAGTCGGCAAGGAAAATGTACGAGAATGACGGTCAAATTTAAATATGAAGAACCTGCATGGCTCGCCAATTTTAATTGCAAAGTGGAAGTTTAAGTTTGATAAAAATAGTTAGCAAGTAAAACCGGTCTGTAAAATCCGTGCTTTGTTGTTTTGTGAAATAATTGAATCAGAAATTTAAAGAACAATTATTAATTGAAACTGATTAATAAATAGTTGGACATATTTATTTGGTGAATTTTCGTGGAAGTGTAAAGAAAGTTATTGAATAGGCACACAGAGATTTCAGTCAATTAGTCAGATTCAAGTAACTCAGGACGGAAAGAAGTCAAACAGAAAGACCAATAGTAGCCCAGCTTATGTACGTTACTTTCTTGCGGCGGATAATAGCCCTAAATTAATTACATACAGGTATATGTTATTCTCATCAACTAATAAAACATACAAACTCTTTTGCCTGGAGTTTGTGTAGATAAACGAATTAAATTTTATCTTCCAAAGTTATACCCGCTTTTTTTCATTGGTTGTGGTACTATGTTACGGATAATAGTTCTAAATTCTTCAGGTAGATCTTAATATAATTCTCATCAACTTAAACTTGTCATTAATTATTAATGACTGCGCGGTGTGCATTAGAATAAATTACTAATTGTACGTGTATAATCCATTTTCGTAGGAATTTATTTGATTCGCTTATTTTAACAGTTACAGATCATTTGGTAACGAAAACATGAGTCTGGACACAAACTGGGATAAAATTACTTCCATGATCCAATCGGCAAAGAAAATGTACGAAAATGACGCTCAAATTCAAAACTGAAGAACCTGCAATTAGCTCTCCAATTTTAATTGTAAAGTAGAAGTATGATAAAAATATTTTGTTAATTAATTATATTAAATGATATAACAATTAATGATCATATCATTAAAATAAAATACCTAATTAAGCGTGTCAAGCATTGTTTCTTGTCTTCCGCAGTAAAAAAAAAGTTAATTTGTTGGAGTAAATTCCACCCAATGCATTTGATAGGATAATTTCAACCCCACACTCATCATTAATTTGACAGAAGATAAATTTCTGTTGTCCACTTGCCCTATCACTTGCATACCATTCTTTGACAGGTTGTCTGAGAGAGAATTTAATACAGATTTACCATAACCCTTCCCTCTATGATTTTCTAACGTGAATAAAGCATGGATGGCTCCATCAAACCCAACATAACCCCATGACACCAATTCATCTTTAATTTTAACAGCGACCCCTCCCCATGGAATTAATGCCAAGGTGTCAGAAATTTCTTGGAATGAAGACTTTGACGCGTATTCCCAGTGTTTCACAAGTTTTTTAATTCCTTCGGCATCCAATTCAACCACAGTTGTATTCTCAAACTTCAATCTGTAAAAATAGAAACATTATTTATATACCTATGTACATACATAAATTAGAAATAGACCACGTGATTACCTTGGATTTGAAATCGGCCCGTCTTGGCTTCTTCGAAAATATCCTGAGCATGGCCCAGATTCAGAATGAACTCCATTTCTACGGCACAACATTCCGATTTCATCCTTAATGTCGACATGAACGGATAAGAAGGAATTTGGAACTGTCCAGTCCACAAGTGAGTCAAAGGCCTTGAACATGTCAGGAATGAGGTATTTCTGCTCTGGAGCACAGATTGTCCAGGACACTGATCCTTCATACTAAATTAAAAGATTTATATATACAGGGTTACAGGGTATCCTAAAACTCGTCGTCGTAAATTCGTTTTTAAGTTTATCGTCATCTAGAGAGAGAGATACGGCTATTTTATTCAAAAAAACTGGGCGTCTTATGAGCCATCTCTCAGTGCGCTTCGCGCGCTTCTTACATAAATTTTGCTCTGCCTTGCCAATATGAATGCAGCATCTCCTCTTATCTTCCCGCGATAAGCGTAAAATGTGGTTGGAACGAGTTGAACCATTTCCGTGTTCAAATAGAGTAGTCCAACGTTGTGTAACTACAAATTATGAAATAAATCATGTGTCTTAAGGTTGCCCCCTCCCGCCCGTGCGCCGCGGTTTCTCTGAGATTGTAAATCTTGGAAACATTTTTCAAAATAAACCATTCTCTACTATAAACCATTCTAAGCAATAATGGACAGTTTAAAAATATTTTCAGACAAAAATATCGTAAGCCGTCTCCAGCGCATCGACGGCGAAATATGAAAAACGTTTGCAAGTTTTACAATCTCAAAAACCCGCGGCGGCGAACGGGCGGGAGAGGGCAACCTTAATAGTTTGAAATTTGGGGAGAAAAACTGGTTAACTCACCAAGGCTGACTTTGGTAAGCGGTTGAACAGTAAATTCTTCGTTAACTCAGATATTTGTGACGGCAATAATTCTTCAAAATTCATCTTTCAATCCTTTAGTGAAAATTGTTATTTGAGGAACACTAAAACTAAATTCTTGTTGGTATTTTTATTATGAAGACAGGATAGAATAGAATAGAAGTGACTCACAGTTTATTTACACAGACTGAGCCTGAGCCTTATCAATCGGACTTGTTCTTGAGTTCTGTAGTCGGCGTCCTCAACTCTGCATTTAACGTCCAATTTATACAAGACTTTTTACAACTTAACTTACCGTAAATGACCGATTAAACGCCCGGGCGTTTATTCAAATTTAGACTTTTTTGCAGGGCGTTTATTCGGGCATAGCGTTTAGGTATGCGTAAGAGGGCGTTTAATTAAATAATTTACATTTTTGAGGGGCGTTTATTCGAACTGGGCGTTTATTCGAGCCAGGGCGTTTAATCGGTCATTTACGGTAGGTACTCTCCAACTTATACGTACGTCCCAGAACTATACACACTGAACTACCAATCTGACGTCTACCTCTACACTGCACTGCACTGTTCCGAGTAATTTTTCCTTTGAAAAATTCTTGAACTCACATATTCATCTCAATCGCAAACATGCATGTCTCTTGCTGTTTGAAAATTAAATCTTGATGCATATAAGTAGAAATATTAAGGTTCCCAGGGGACACACATTAAATAGGAATTTTTTTGGAATTTTTTTTCAATTTATAAAAATTAATTGTACGAATGTTGTATTGTCGAGAGTAGCAAAGTGTAGGATGTAATGTAAAATAATTAATTTAATGAATCCTGAAAACTTAGCTAAGCATGTTGAGAATTTTCTGGACAGTACAAGTAACATACAATGTAATATGTATAAATGCTTCATGCACTGCACTACGTCATCTTCGTTCGTATTCATTCAACGCAATATTTTTTGTTACATTTTTATGTTCGGTCGGTTACGTACGTTTTTGAACTCCCGAAATAAAAATCACAGATCCCTTAAGAGGCAAAGGGTTCTAAGAACCGGGCCCTTCTTAAGACTACCCCTCTGCGTACCGTACCTTTCAAGTGACCTACTATTTTTTTATTGTGTGAGGTAAGGTTTCCATGAAATCCTGAAAAAACATAAAAATACTTTTGCCTGTTTATGTTATGTAGGTAAACGAAATAAATTCTGTCTTCCAAAGTTACGTGCTTTTTTTCATTTTCTAAAATAAAATTGTATGATAATTTTAAAAAATCAATTGTTTGAAAAGTGAAATGTTTTTTAAAATTAAATTACAAGTTGTAATTATGGGGAGTTTGTTGATAAGTCTAACGACTGGATTTGAGATGATTTCATTTGATAAATTGAAAACTCCAGATGAAAATGAAGTGAAAGTGAGTGGTAGAGATTTATCAGATGTTAGTGCCTTAGGAATGGCATTGTTTTGGCTCGTTCTATTTGGAGTGATTGTTCAAACACTCGGAGTAATCACACTTTGGGCTCTAGTATCGCATCGTTCTGGTACTATGTCACGGATAATAGTTCTAAATTCTTCAGGTATATTTATAATAATATTATTCCCATCCACCGAACTCGTTAATTAATTATTGGAGTCACGTGTATGTACAGTACAATTCGTTTTCGTAGGAATTTATTTGATTGACTTATGAAATGTTGCAGTTACAGATCATTTGGGAATGAAAACATGACTGTGGAAGCAAATTGGGATAAAATTATGTCCATGATCCAGTCGGCAAAGAGAATGTACGAGCAGAATAGCACTCAAATTCAAAAATGAAAATCCCTTCTCCAATTTTAATTGTAAAGTGAAGCGTGTGTTTGATAAAAATATTTTGTTAATTAATTATAATTAAAATCTATGATCATTAACAATTAACATGCAAAATGATTGTTTCTTGTGTTTCGCAGTTATTGTTAACACTAAATAAATTAATTTGTTGGAGTGAATTCCACCCAATGCATTTGATAGGATAATTTCAATCCCACACTCATCATTAATTTGACAGAAGACAAATTTCTATTGTCCACTTGCCCAATTGCATACATACCTTTCTTGGACAGGTTATCTGAGAGAGAATTCAATACAGTTTTAGCATGCCCCTTCCCTCTATGATTTTCTAACGTGAATAAAGCATGGATGGCTCCATCAAACCCGAAAACAGCCCATGACACCAATTCATCTTTAATTTTGACAGCGATCCCTCCCCATGGAATTAATGCCAAGATGTCAGAAATTTCTTGGAATGAAGATTTTGACGCGTATTCCCAGTGATTTACAAGTTTCTTAATGCCATCGGCATCCAATTCAACAACTGTTGTATTCTCAGACTCAAATCTGTGGAGAATTAACCCCGTGTTATCAAGTACCTTAATTATATAAATTAGAAATACATACCCTGGATTTGAAATTGGCCGTTCCAGATTTCCACGACTATATACTGAGCATGGTCCAGATTCAGAATGAACTCCATTTTTACAGCATAATTCTCCGATCTGATCTTTAATGTCAATGTGACAGGATAAGAAGGAATTCTGAATTGTCCAATCGACAATTGAATCAAAGGCCTTGAACATATCAGGAATAAGGAATCTCTGCCCGGGAGCACAGATTGTCCAAGATGCCGATTTTTTGTCCTAAAAAATTGTACACAGGTGCTGGTTCTTCAGTAATTATGTTTAAAAAAAAACTTACATTCATTTTGCTCTGTCGAGCCAATACGAATGCGTCATCTCCACTTATATTTCCGCGATAAGCGTAAAATTTGGTTGGAACGAGTTGAGTCATTTCCGTGTTCAAATAGAGAAGTCCAACGTTGTGCAACTGAAATTTACAAATAGAATCAACAAAACTATGAATTCTTGACTCTTATGTTTTAATTTTTATCAGAAATAGTTTGGAATTGCAGAAAATACTAAGAACACACCAATGCTGACTTTGGTAATCGCTGGACCAGTAAATGCTTTGCTAATTCAGAGATTTGTGAATGTGATAATTCTCGGAATGTTTCCATCGTTTGTTAGTCGTAATGAGCAGAAATCAATATGAATATTATGAATGAGATTTTTATTCGTTTAGGTACTCGTTGTATACAGTAAATCATTTCAGGGAGGAAACTTGTACATTATAACCAATTTGACTTAAGAGTTCGACTTATCGACCACCACCAGCGCAAAAACAAACAAACACTCACACAGATTACAGCATTTACAGTGAACAATATAAACATGCGTTTATTAAGAATTCCACACCGGAATTCATTGGACTCGACTGTGTTATAAGACGCTAAACTCGTGAAAATAGGGGATTTGTAAATGTGTACTTTCATTTGTCGTGCATGCAGTGGAATTGAGTGAACCTTTTGGCCATGTACTGTGTCCGGGCAATATTTTGCGTAAGAATCCTCACTCTGCGTTTAACCAGTTAGTTTAGCGTCCAACTTATACAAGACTTTTTACAACTTAACTTACTCTCCAACTTATACGTATCCCACCTACAACACAACACAACCTATAACTGTATGTAACTCGTACTCCTCATAACTTTATTACCAGAAATACACACTGAACTACCAGTCTTAAAACATTAACCCTCCACACGTCCTCGCTGCTCCAAGTACAAACGAATTAACATTAAGGAATACATCGTTTGAACTTTTTCTTTTGAAAAATACTTGAATTCAGATTGATATTTGTAGATCTCGACGAATCATGCAATTTGACACACTTTTTGTCTCTATAAATTTTTTTCGAATTAAATTTTTTTTTGTCCTTGGACCAAAGAATAAATTGAGAACCTACCCAAGTGGTCAACCCCAACCTGGTGTGAAGGGTACGGTACAACTTGTATTAAAGGCCAATATTTAAGGATACAACAATGACATTGGATTTCCAAAGATATTGGATTTCCAAAGACATTTACAAAAACACCTAAGATATGCACTGCCTATGCTAAGCAAAGTACAATCGAATATTTCGTTTGAAGTTGTTGGATTCACGAAATTCACGTATATAGACTCTGACTTTTGGACTTTGGACTCAAAAATCACGTGGGTGGTCACAGCTTCGATTCCTACTGACATCACTTTTTTCACCACCTTTTTCTTGCATTAATTAATAGCACTAATTTATGTGAGCCAGGAAAACAGTAATGGATTATCTAAACATACGAATTAAAAATAATTTAAAGTTACTTTCAGAAATTCCCCGTTAAAGTGCGACTCAGCGTGGAAAATCCATTCAAAAAGCGCGCCCGATGATAATTGCTTTTAAGGATAAAAAGTCAGAGTCTATACTCAACTGTGTTGCCATGTTAAGGACACTCAGTTTGCATACTTGTATGTTTGAATGCTTTGGAATATCACACTAATAAAGAATCAATCAATTCAAAATGGCATGCCTGTTGCAGTTTGAAAATAATGTTTTTTGATGTATCCGTTTGTGCGGTGGTCGCGTGGGACGAGTGAAATATTATTCAGATGACACACACATACCCTTAGGATTGTCCTGGAATTTCTTTTAAATCCGTAATATAAAATGTGACTTTTCCTAGTTCTTCAGACATACATTCATCAACACGCAAAAGCACATAAAATATTTAAGGATATAGTATAACAATGATAATGAAATTGACATTGGCAGATTTTCAGACATTTGCAAAAACAAGGCGTTTAAGTGCATGTACATTGTACATTGTATTAATTATATGATTATGTTTTATCACTCTCATACAGCCAACCGCAACCTTTGCAAAGTTGAGTTGTGCTGTGCTGTGGAGCAGAAACTATTCACGTGCACAAACTTTTCCATGTAGTTTTGTGGACCAAGTTGGAAACCGAGTTTTGCAAAGTATTTGCACTGAACTCCGTGTAGCTAATGTTAATGTTATGTAGTTGATAGTAAATATTTGTGTGTCTGTGCCGTCACGAGATATCACTTTATATTGCATCTGCATGACGACATACAAGAACTTTTCAAGTTCAAGTTCGCCTTGTTCATGTTAATGTAATATTACCGCATGGGTGTCGGCACTGATTTTGCTTATGTAATGTAAACAGAATAGTCTGGAAAATCAATGAACTAGTATAAATTGAAAGGGTTGACCAATTTGCTAGTCAGTCAACTGTCCAGCCTTGAATTGTGAATGCACTTCACTACAGTCCCTTCACATTAATTTTGTAATTTGTAACAATATCCTCAAGGTAGAATATTACTTCTAATATTAAAATTATGATACATTTTAAAAGCTGAGGATTTAGTCCATGCGGCCCACCTAACTTAAACCGCATTATCTTTTCTGAAATTTTATGAAAAGTTTGAGAAATGCATTGCAATGTAATTCCATGATTCTGAATGAAAATGATTTAAAATGTAACGTGTTGGCAGGTACTATAATTGTGCCCAGTCCAGAAACCAACTATGTCAGAATTTCTCGAGTCAATTCATTAAAAACTTTAAAAAAAATTTCAAAAAAAATATTGATGAAACGAAAATTTTAATCTCCATTTTTATCTAAAATTACAGCATTTTGGCTCGAACGCTATCTTTCCCTATTCGGTGAATTTGAGTAAAACAAAATGCATTATTTCGATCTTTTAGGAATTCAAAATGCCCGCCGCCAGTAAAATCTTCATGACCGGAGCCACTGGGTATGTCGGTGGGTCACTTCTCTCTACTTTGCTCAAGTACCCCGACAAGTACACAATCACCGCTCTAGTCCGAGAGAGTTCACAAGCCGAGACACTGAAAAAACTTGGGGTGACCCCTGTGATGGGGAACATGGACGACTACGACATCCTATCTAAAAATGCCCAAGCCTCTGATGCAGTTCTCCATTTTGCCAGTGCTGAACACTTACCCCCAGTCCAAGCCCTTGTCGAAGGGCTCAAGGCCAAAAAAGACAAGAGGGCTGTCTTTCTCCATACCTCTGGGGCACACGGGTTAGAAAATCATCCCAAAAAACCATATGACGATGAAGACATGAGTCAAATTCTGTCCATCCCTAAAACCTTTGGACATAAAGATGTGGACACTTGGATCTTTGACAATACGGACTAATACGGAGGACATCACTGCCGCCATCATTGCTCCCACTGCAGTGAATGGAATTGGGAATGGTCCATTCAAGAAGACATCTAGTTACTCTTCCATCAATTTAGCCAAGGCAGCCGTGGCCCGTAAGAGGGCGGGTTGGGTGGGTGAGAATCGTGAGGCCATTTGGGGTAATGTGAACATCCATGACTTGGTCGAACTCTACCGTCTAGTCCTGGACGGACTTTTGTCTAATTCGATTGAGAGTGGGAAGAAAGGTGGGTGGTACTGGGGGAGTGTACATGAACACACTTGGGGGCAAGTGGCTGACATGTTGGGAGTAATTCTTCATAAGGCAGGAAAAGTGGACACCACTCAAGTCACTCAATTTGAGACGAAATATGTGGATGACTTCTGTTGGGGAGAGGACGCATCTAATGTGCTCTATGCATGGGAGAGTCGTGTTGTAGGAAACAGAGGGAAGAGGATTGGATGGAAACCACAGCATCCGAATCTCTATCAAACATTGGAACAAGAGATCAATTACCATATTGTTCATGGAGATTTGTAATTATGTATCAAATTGATTGATTAATAAATTAAACCTGTTCTTTTCTTCTGTATTTCTTCGGCAACCATTTGCTTTCTACTGATTTATGCCAAACGATATTTATTTTTTTATTCCACCTTTGAAGTTCATCATAGTAAAGAAACACGGTGTGAGTTCACTTAACGTAGAGTGTGTGGAACATGGGCTATTTTACCTATTACAGACTCCTTGTAGGATTTACACAAAAGAAGCATTCTGTCGTCAGTGTGAGTCAACTTAGCTCATTCCTGGTGTGTGTTAGAGAAATGTAATGTATGAGGTGCATGCATGCATTGGTTCTTATTTCACCAATCCAATAAAATACAATGCACATCCATATAAGTGTCTACGCTTGCAGATAAATGAATCTCTCAGTAAATCTAAATAGTAAATTAACAAGCTAAATTAATACAAATCACGGCTAGATATTTTTAATGCCTTTTAGTATCTTGTTCTACAAAAAATCAAAAACTTGTGTTTGTCAAATTCAGCTTCCAGAATTCTATAAATTCCATGTACGTAATGTGCAATGTGTATGTAATAGAAATTAGAAATCCAATGGTAAAAATAAAATTCTTGAAAAATGCTTTTGATGTTTAAAACTATGAAAACATTTCTATTTGTGGCTCCACACACATTACTTTACTTACTGTCACCTCATGTTAGTCTCATTTGTGAATAGGTATAAGCAGGTATACAATGTTTGTAAAAAATGAGCCTTAGGTTGTAAATTCTTGAGACCTTCCTGACCTGAAATAGTAAGCAATTTCTGTCCAAACAATAATAAAATCCCAAGAAGGACAGGACAAGCATGCAAGTTCAAAATAGATTGAATAATTTCTTCAGAATTCCAAGAATAGAAATACAGGGTGAGTCATAACTCCTAACCGTTTGGACTTAAACCTTCAAGACTATCCAATCAATGGAGAAAAGACATGTGACGTGAGATATACATTTTATGGAGATGCTTAAGCTCTCTGTGGTCTTAAGAACTACGTGCACTTCCATGGGCGAAGCAATGTTTTACAAATCTCAGTATCTCCACCAATCACAAGCCGGTCAATCGGTTATGATCCACCTCGTAAACAACAGCAAGTCATTCCAATACATTTTTTGTAAGTCAAAGCAAATGGGTCTAATTTGCAGTTGAATCGAAATACACGGCATTCTAAAGTGTCATCACTTTATTTTTCATTCAAACATTGTACAATACTTAAACCAATACACCGTTTGAAAGATAACCATTTGAGAACCGAATCTACAAAGGACCACACCGCGACCGTAGAAACAAATGAATACAATAATAATAATCGTAATTTTGAAGCTGGTGTTCAATTTGGCACAGGGTGTAAATGTACCTAAGGAACGGATACGGAAGGGTATGGAAATGTCCATGAATGGTAGGGCCAACTCACAATCTGATGGAATGCCGACTTCCGATTTTGGATTTCTTCGTCAACCACTGGATCATTTTGATCCACTCAATTCAAGATTTTGGGATCAGGTAATAAAAAAATACTAAACAAACACATAAATTAAATTAGGTAATTAAACTTGAGGATTTCCATGAAATGGAACAATTTCAGAGGTATTACTGGAATTCCACAAACTACCGAAAGGGTGGTCCTATTTTTCTTTTGGTAGGGAACGAGGGGAGCATTGATGGTTTTTGGGAGCGCCAAGGCACAGTGGGTGCCTTCTGTGCAGAACTAAATGGTTTTGCTTTTGTCTTGGAACACAGATTTTTTGGGAAGAGTTGGCCAATTAGGTACATACACAGGATTTTCTCTCTTTATAATTAATGAATGTTTTGTTTTGCTAAATTGTTTTTCGATAATGAATTCACTGTACAACTTTTAGAAACACAAAGACTGAAAGTTTGAAATACCTGACCATGGAACTGGCTTTGGCAGATTTAGCTCATTTTGTCATTGAAATTAAACACAAGTACGACTTGGAGGTAAGCACACGGAACTAAATAATTGTAATCAATTAAAGTCTTGGAGAAATATTTATCATATTTTGGTCTAATTTATCTTATCGTATTTTTGTATTTAGAGAAATAAAATTATTGTGATTGGAAGATCATATTCGGGTGAACTCGCAATTTATTTCCGAGAAAAATATCCACATTTGGCAGACATTGTTTGGGCAACGTCAGCCCCTATTTTGTATAAATACGATTTTTCAGGTGAGATTAATATTTTGAGTGTTTTTACTAGTGAACCCGTCGTCTAAACAGCGGGGATAAAAATGCCGAAAATTTTTATTAAAATTTTGATTCCTTTACTACACAGAATATATGGAATTCATTGGAGAAGTGATTCGTGGTGTGAGTCAAAAGTGTTATGACGTCATCAAGGAAGGATTTAGTACTTTGGTCCTACTGACGTCACAACCTGGAAATTCTCCAGAGATTCAAAAAACTTTTAAGTACGCGCGGAAACATTTGCGTTTTGAAATCAAATGTAAAATTATTTTTTCACGATGATTTGATTTGATTCTTCTAGACTTTGCTCAAAATTTGACAATCCAAGTCGGGATGATGTAGGCAATTTATTCAGACAATTAGTTTCACCTTTTACTCGAATCGTTCAATACAATGGTCAATTGGACAATCACTCCGTGGAACACACGTGCAGTTCAATCTTTGAGAACGAGAGGGATGGATTAACTCCAATACAAAAGATTGCTCAATTTAACGACATAATGAATGATTTGAATGGAATTCCTTGCATTGATTTCTTAGAGAGTACTTTTTGCTCACTCTTCAATGGAACAGGAATTGGGCCCATCAATTCTACCTTTGTGTCCTCCGCCTCTAAAAATTGGTTTTGGATGGTTTGTACTCAAGTAGGGAGTTTGCAGACATTGATAGGGAGGAAACAACCATTCGGACAAACTTTTCCTGCTTCACATTATGTCAAACGTTGTCAATGTGCATTTGATGACAAGATCACGGAAGATTTTATAAGACAACGTGTCAGGAAAAATTTGCATCAAGTTTTTGGTGGAACTCGTTTAGCACAGAAGATAACTCGTGTCATATTCGTAAATGGGAGGAAAGATCCTTGGAGCCCTCTTGGAATTTTATTTCAGAATCAGACGTCAGCAGAAAACAAAGTTATTTACATTCCAGGTAGTCATTCGTACTTTACGGACGTTGCCGTTAATTGTTCTTCATGACAGAGTTTAACGTGTAATAATTTTATTTAGATGGATCACATTCTATGGATATGATTAGTCCAAGCCCACAAGACTCATCTCACTTGATATTTGCACGCCAACAAATTAAACGCCAAATCAAGGAGTGGATGAGAATGTCTGGATGAGTTAAATACGTTAAATGAATTTATGAAAGAAGTTTTACATGTGGAACCAGAAATTAAATTCAGTTTTTTTAGATTATTATTTCTTGAAATTTTTTTACTATTATTAAATATGAATTTTGTTTTGTTTGTACAAAGTGAGCCAGAATAAAAATTACAATGCAATGGTACGTCACAAGAACATGAATTATTTTTCTCCAAATAAACTGTGGGAACTCATGAGCTAATAAAAAATTATTTGAAAATACAATCATATCTGTAATGAAATTAATTATCCATGATTGCCTCATCAACTCTTGCTGTATGGAGTATGGAAGGAATGCAGTGAATTCATAAATAAAATAAACCTTGACAGTAAATTCCTGACTTGAAATAGTATGAACATCAGCAGTTTATGTCCAAACAATATTGAAATCCCAACAAGGACAGGGACAGGACATGCAAGTTCAAAATAGATTGAATAATTTCTTCAGAATTCCAAGAATAGAAATACAATACAGGGTGGGTCATAACTGTTTGCATGAGCGCCAGCCCATAGTTTTCAGACGATGCAACACAATCAAGCGAAAAATAAGTCAGACATACGTTTTATGGAAAAACCTTCTGCGTGGTCTTAAGAACTACGAGCAGCGCGAAGAAATGCTTTCAAATCACAATATCTTCCCTCAATCGCAATAATCGGTCAATAGGTTATGGTCCACCCTGTAGGCATCCCAATACATTTTTTGTAAGTCAAAGCAAATGGGTCTAATTTGCAGTTGAATCGAAATACATACTTGGAATTCTTAAGTGTCATCATTTTATTTATCATTCAAAGAATACTTAAACCAATGCACCGTTTAAAAGATCACCATTTGAGAACCAAATCTTCAGACAAAAGTACACGCATAATGAATACATTAATAATAATCGTAACTTTGACGCTGGTGTTCAATTTAACACAGGGTGTAAATGTAGCTAAGGGATGGAAGCCCATGGAAACGTCCATGAATGGTATAGCTAACTCACAATCGGATGTAATTTCGAGTTCCAATTTTGCATTTGTTCGTCAACCTCTGGATCATTTTGATTCATTCAATTCAAAATTTTGGGATCAGGTAATTAAAAATTACAAAAAAATATTCCATCCTGTGGAATAAATTAAATTAATTAAACATAAACAAATATTGAGGATTTTCTTGAAATGAAACATTTTCAGAGGTATTACTGGAATTCTACAAACTACAGAAAAGGTGGTCCTGTTTTTATTATGGTGGGTGACGAGGAGAGCATTGATGGTCTTTGGGAGCGCCAAGGCACAGTGGGTGCTTTCTGTGCAGAACTTCATGGTTTTGCATTTGTGTTGGAACACAGATTTTTTGGGGAGAGTTGGCCAATTAGGTAAGGGATCTCTTCATTTTTCTGCTTTGGAAAGCAGAATCTATTGCTAAATTGTAATTGATACACCCATTTTAGAAATACGAAGGTTGAAAGTTTGAAATATCTGACTATGGAGTTGGCTTTGGCAGATTTGGCTCATTTTGTCATTGAAATTAAACAGAAGCATGACTTGGGGGTAATTAGAAAATTAAAATCAATTAATTAACTCAATGCAATCGATGTCAATGAGTTAATGAATTATTTTTTTTGTATATAGAAAAATAAAGTTATAGTGATCGGAGGGTCGTATTCGGGTGAACTCGCAATTTATTTCAGAGAGAAATATCCGCATTTGGCAGACATTGTCTGGGCAACTTCAGCTCCAATCTTGTATAAATACGATTTTCCAGGTGAGATTAATATCATCCGCTCTCGCATCATTAACATTTTAGAATTTTTTATTAGTGAACCCGTCGTCTAAAAGCGTGGATTAAAATGCCGAATACATTTCACTGTATTTTATTGCATTTTAATAGTGTGACTTCTTTGCTAAATGCAGAATACATGGAATTTGTTGGTGACGTGATTCGTGGGGTGAGTCAAAAGTGTTATGACGTCATCAAGGAAGGATTTAGTACATTGGTCCAAATGACGTCACAACGTGGAAATTCGGCAGTGATTCAAAAAACTTTCAAGTAAAATCAAATTACTGTATAATAATTAAAATTTGGTAATTAAAATATTGTTTACGGTGTTTTGATTCTTCTAGACTTTGCTCAGAATTTGAAAATCCATCTCGGGATGATGTGAGCAATTTACTTGAACAATTGGTCCAACCTTTTACTCAAATCGTCCAATTCAATGGTCAATTGGAAAATCACTCCGTGGAACACACGTGCAGTTCAATCTTTGAGAACGAGAGGGGTGGATTAACTCCAATACAAAAAATTGCTCAATTTAACGACTTAATGAATGATTTGAATGGAATTCCTTGCATTGATTTCTTAGAGAGCACTTTTTGCTCGCAATTCAATGGAACGGGGATTGGGCCCATCAATTCTTCTTTCGTGGTCTCACTCGCCTCTAAACCTTGGTTCTGGATGGTTTGTACTCAAGTCGGTAGTTTACAGACATTGACAGGGAGGAAACAACCGTTCGGGCAAACTTTTCCCGCTTCACATTTTGTCAAACGTTGTCAATGTGCATTTGAAGACAAGATCAGTGAAGATTACATAAAACAACGTGTCAAGAAAAATTTGCACGAGGTATTTGGTGGAACTCGTTTAGCAAAGAAGATAACGCGTGTCATCTTTGTGAATGGGAAGAAAGATCCTTGGAGCCCTCTTGGAATTTTGTTTCAGAATCAAACGACAGCACAAAACAAAGTTGTTTACATTCCAGGTAAAAATAAAAATATCATGCCTTATACTTTCAGAGCTTGACTGTTGATGTTGTAATTTTTATTTAGACGCGACACATTGTATGGATACGACTAGTCCAACATCACAAGACTCACGCCACTTGATATTTGCACGCCAGCAAATTAAACAGCAAATCAAAGAGTGGTTGGGAATGTCTGGCTGAATTTACCACGTTAAATGTCCTTAGGATTTTTACGTTTTGAATCTACTTTATTCCAGTTGTAGATTTTGCTTGGATATTTTTTCCTTGTTTTTCATAAATTCAATCAGAATAAAAGCACCAATGATGTTTCGCAAACATAAATGTAATTTATGCATGCATGTGAAAGGTCAGAAATTTTCATAGGAATAATTTGGAGTGTACTGTCTTAAGCTCTGTTATTTTATTATTATTTGTATTTGCAACAAATCTCGACTGAATGAAAAAAAAACTACAATTCAAACATCGCATTTATTGAGTCAAAAAGTAAGTGGAGAAGCTTAATATTAGAATTGGCCGCTTAAACTTAATCGTAAGACTTAAGTGACACGTTGAAAATATTTAATATGTAAGCTCATAAAATCAAATTAACTTATCTACGTTATTTCACTGAACATTAAATTTTAATTAATTAATTAACAATTAAAAATCAGAATCTTAAGCTTAGTTCAGATGTCAATAAGGATTGAAGTGTGATGGTGTATTCAGCCATCTATTTCCAATACGTCTTGAAGATGCCCGTGACAGCAGCCGCAACCACATTGGCAACAACCACTGGCGTAGTTACTGGAATCCATTACACCACTTCTGTGGGAAAAATAATGACAAATTAAACATTTAATTTAATTACTTTGTTCGTCCATTATTTCTGGTCTTAAAATGTGTTTTGTAGTTTTCACCGCAACTAAAGTGCTGTTAGCACGACTTACTCAGGTGCGAACAATGCGTACGCATTCACCGTTTCAATTACTGCGAGCAAAAGCACGGCAATGACGGCCAGGAACACTAAAGACGTGTATTTTCTCATGTTACTTCTTAAGGATTATAATTTTAAGAATAGGCGAATACGGAAATTATTGAGACTTCTAAAACCTTCCGATGAATTTGTGAATTAATATGTACTTCACCTCAACGGCAGCTTACTATTTATATAGTTCTGGACATTCGGGTTGAACTGAATAGATACATGCCTGAAGTTGTTTACCCTTGACTCTTCAACACATCCAAAAACAAACATGTTTACTACAGGAGTCTTTAATTTTTGCAACCGTAGTTCTCTGATTTCTTAAGAAATTAATTTTTAGTCGCCTCTCATTAATGCATAAGCATAAAAAGAAGAGATTATGTATTTTGGGTATAATTTCTCAAGAAATTGATGTCCATGTGTATGAACCATTGCAAGATTGGAACTAGTATAGTATAAGGCAGTATTAACAGGAACCTAATCAGTAACGATAGCGAAGGTCAAAATTGTTCAATGATTTTAAAATAATATATTACCACATGTTACTATTCACATAGAATACACTCAACCTCAACAATTTTCACTCCGTTCTCCTTTGCAGTACATGTTTCAATTACGCGTCAAGTTTTTTTTTATTCTCGGGGAGTATACATTTTGTGTTTGTCTTGTAACCGAAATAAACGATTACCTAATCAAAGGAGACCGGTCCTCGAGCATATCCCCAAGTGACGCCTAACAACTTTTGTGAAGGCGAAAGTCCCTGAAAATTCCCGTTCGGCCCCTGGGGGCCACTGAAGTGACCCCCAGGTCAAGATAGGGTCACCCTTACCCCTGATGGGCAGAAGGGTCAACATAGAAGGATGAAACTTCGTGTACAGATACTCCTTGACCCCCTATTTCCAATGACACCCCACTTGACCCCTGTCATTACAATTTCTTGTGATTCAGTGCGTTCAAAGAAAGGAATCGGGAATTTAATGATTCAGTCGACGTACATTTAGTTTCTATGTCATAGTCATGAGAGCTTCTTATTCAACCGCCACGTCTACGAGCGCGTGTGACTTCAACACTCAAGGGGTTCGATAGCATGGGAGTTCAATTCCCCGGTCAAACTAATTTGGACATGCAATCTTATTCGGTGAAAATTACATTTATAAGGTAAAGTCATTACATGTACACCCACATAACACCTAGAACCGACATGCTTATTTTTTTCTGGTCCCCGGGCGTGCCCTGATCATCAATCAATAGAATGTGTCTACACAAATCTAACGGTTAGTGCGATTAGTGCCCACCAGAGGTCACGAAATGTCATCCCACGTATTATTTAATGTAGTGTGGAAGGAACAAATATGTCGGCTCTAGATGGGTGTATTATTATTCAGATGGCTATATATCGATTGTTCGATCGTAATTTCATGTGCTTCAAGGTTCAAGGTTCTTTTATTAACATTCAAGTGCAACATTACCTAAAACAATAAGAACTTGTCTCAACTGATTCATCATTAGATGTCACAGATTGATTCGCAAAATATTTTGTAAATTGTAATTGGTCATTAACTAATCTTAAGTGTATCAACAAGAATGTCAAAGTTGTCTTCTCAATTTAATCAAACCGATTGAAACATAATCGTTAACATGATACGAAATCTATCACCAGGGTTACTGCAGACGAGATAACATACGCAGATAATAAAATAATTACTAATTAGAGTCAAATGAAATTGACACCCATTATTTTAAAGAGGAGAAATATTTTACATATATTTTACAAAACTTTAAAGACCATACAGAAGTGAAGAACGTCAAGAATAAACTTATGCATTAATTCACACGAAAGTACAAGAGAACAAATGAAGAGGGAGACACTGTATATTTGAAATATCGAGAGTACCTTCCCAGTTTTCAATGCAACACGTCGTGGTTGTTTCTCCTCAAATAAACTGCGTTCCAATGCACGGGCAGGTTTAAGTATTTTTGGAAAAGTTGTCATATCTTTAATCATACTAATAATCCCTGACTGTCTCATCAACTCCAAGATAACTAACATACGATGATTAAGGTACATTTCAAAAATCAAATCTGTTGGAGCCAACGACCCCTCAAAATTTTTTAACTCATGACACGCCACTAGAGGATGATTAGTTTTCATAACAAAATGCCATGTAATTAGCTCATGTTTTGGAATGAAAATAACAGTTTTATACTCAGCTACGTCAGCTAGTATGTCATCCACACCTTTTTGATTGACTAAAAACGTTTGAATCAAATCTTGAGGATTTTGGACCACATCTTTGCTCTTTTTTAACTTTAAAACAGTTTTAATCAAATGTGCTGTATTAATTAAAATTTCTTTTCTTTTCATTCCGTCTGTCTTATTTTCAAAGAGTGTTATGAATTTGTAACCAGCCTGTATTAATTCCTCCCCTGTTTTAAAGATGACGACTGTGGGTTGAAGGGTGAGGTGACTCGTGACCACACCCTCATATCCAGTTCCAAGAATTATCATTGCAAAACTCAATAAAATTTCTAAATGAAATCTTCTCATCTTTGTCAGTCCTTGTCGGAGTAAAATGCATAGAATGTGGAATGGCTTAATTTTTAAGATGACTGTCAATAATACACAGACACTACACAAACAAGTCCATGAAGGTAAATCATATGGTTTGAGCCATATCCCAGCATTTTCAAATTTTAGCCTTGGCTCACAATACAATACTTTTGAAATGGGATTGTCTACAATGAAGATCCCATTGATTTTCATGAAATCAGGACGTACGTACAGAGTCCGTGTTGGAATAAAATGTATTTTTGTGATTGTATTTTTATTTATAAGTTCCCATGATGTTCCAGAGGTGTCGTAGTAGACTGGTGTAAAGTTCAAAGACTTACTTAAAATTCCAATCATTGTTTCATTCCAAGTATATTTTCCATTCCTTAAGTTTTCAATATGTTTTTGTACATCTTGTCTAGTCGACCATGGTGCGTAAAGACCCATGACAGCAAGGGGTCGACCACAGTAGTTATGGGCAGCCAATTTCCACACATAATTGATGTCTGATACAGTTCTCAATGGACGAGTGAGTGTATACGGAGTGTAGCCTTGAATAGGGGTGTAGGTGTGCAAATCACGATGAATGATTTGAATCCAAGTCCTATTACTAGTTGAAAGTGAACTAAACTCATACAACAGTACCTCAATGAAATAAATGTGAACTTGAATATTTCCAAAATACGTATCTCGGAGCATAGTATGAAATTCAAGGTTTTTTTGTGCCAAGATGATAACAGTTGAATGTGGAATTGATTCTCGTATGAAGTAAATAATTTCTTGGAATTTCAACTTGTAATATGAGATTGGATGCACTAAAATACTCAAATGACACAGTTGACGACTTGGCAACCCACCAATGAACTCAGGATTGAAAATTGTTCTAAAAGAATGGATCGTCCAGGAATTGTTCCACATATTTTGAAGGAGTACTAGTTCAGAAAAATCCCAGGGTGGTAAAATGTCAAAATCTATTAGATGCACAGAGCATCCTTGTAAATCCACCAAGTTTAAGCCGTAGTTCCACCCGTTTGTCAAAGGGGTAGTGTACAGCAAGATCAAAATTCGGATGAGTAGCATATTTTCAATTTGCACATTTGATTATGCAGGTACTATTGAGTTAACTGAATTAATTGAGTTAAAATATACCTGCTAGCACAGTTGAGTGTATTACAGGCTGAGGCACAGGAGGAACTTACTACTTGACTCTTTCGACTTTATCATTATAATGTCGTACTCGTGTCCCGGTCCATTAGTAACAATGTAAACAAAGAAATCGACTGGGAGTTCAAAATTGATTTCAGTTTACACGCAAGACAATTTTTGAGTAATAAATTTTTCATGTTAAATGTCTTGAGATTTCCATGCAAATCTTTGGTCTCCTAAACAAATAGAAAAAAATGGCCACGTAGGGCAGCGAATCGAATTTTGTCCAACCGACACGCTCATAATGAGCGTGGGCGAACTCAATCCGCAATGAGTATTTACACAGTGTATTTTTATTCGCACGACTTAATAATTGCATTCTTTATTAGTTTAATTTATAGCCGAGGCCTTATTAATTCAACACAGCTAATATTTTTTTTTTATCTTGAAACAATAATTTTTTAATAATTTAAGCAGAATCCGACGGTGGATCAATAAAAGCTACTAAAATGTATCTCACTCCACTCGTAACCCTTAATCCCTCATGTTTATGCGTAAATTGACCCGGATGCATCATCATCCATCCCAACCGTGTATCAACCACCGAGCAATTATCTCTGAGGAACCGACACCCTCCACCCTCATAATCCACATTCACTCGATTCAGTGCAATATTGATTGTATACGTGGAATCATCAAAATGTGGTTTGAGCTCTCTTTGATCCTTTGCTGAATATTTAACCACAAATGCTTGATTCGTCTTGGGTGGATAGACCTCATACCCCGGGAATGCTTTTTCCTGGAGTGGTTTGATGTAAAGTCTCATGATTTCATTCCAATGTGATATGTAACGTATCTGATCCATGTCAATCTCAACCGTCGGATACAAATCCCCTTTAGATTGTATGCTTCCATCTGACCATCCACCATGTGCTTCCATCTCTTCAATAAAATCGGAAGCAAATCTGGGTGTCATGATAGGAAACCAAAACACATCACGACATGGTTCAACTAATTCACCCTCCAATGCTTGTTTGAAATTGGCATGAAGATAGCGGCGTTCCCAGTGCCCTCTATTGTCAAACAATGTGTACAATTCAGGGTTCAAATGATTAAAGTCAAAATTATCAGCTGGCACGAACCACTCATTCGTAATGTGCATAAATAACCCACGCTCACGATTATTTGTACAGCACGATCAAAAAAAGTGGGCCGTCCATTCTTTAAGTTGTCAAAATATCTTTGTGCATCTCTTTTAGTGTATTTAGTCAAATCATGGCCCAGCACAGCAACACCTCGACCATGGTAGTTATGGGCAGCCAGTTTCCACACGTAATTTATGTCTGAGAAAATTCTTAATGGGCGGGTGAGTCGGTGAGTGTATATGGAGCATGCCCTTCAATAGGGGTGTAGGTATGCAAATCACTATGAACAATTTGAAATTGAATCACGCTCCAACACTAACTGTTCACAAACTAAACTGAATCGACTTTGCCACAATGAAATAAATGTGGACTTGAATATTTCCAAAATGTGTATCTCGGAGCATGGAATGAAATTCAGTGTTTTTCTGTGTCAAAATGATAACAGTTGAATGTGGAAATGATTCTCGAATGAAGTAAATAATTTCATGGAATTTTAATTTGTAATATGAAATCAGTCTTGTGATTCATTGTGTACACAAAGGGTTGGCGTGCATTTAGTTTCTGTGTGTCTTGAGCCTTGTATGTCAATGTTTGTTCTCCAAAACAAATGAAGCGAATGTGTCATTGGGTTAGGGACTGCGAATAGTCTTGTCCAGCCGCCACGCACACCGAACGATATAACAAAATAACGAACAGTGTAGAGCAATTTCCTTTTGTCCCACTTGTGCGCTGGTTGAGTTGTGCTATAAGTGTATTATCGGCTCGCCCTCCACACCGCCGCGCCATCTCGTATGCATTCCTATGCCTTATTGTTAGCGGTACATAAACACATACACTCTTCTGCACTATTCATGGTCATTCAACATTTTAGCTTATGTCGAATTGGACGATTGATTGAATGAATGAATACTTATGGACTACACTGCACTAGCGATATGTGTATGAGTGACATGTAAGATAACAGGTAACATTATCAACGGTTTGATTACGCCTCAACGAATCAACATTTCTGTTTTATATAATCAGTCTGGACGGGAGAGTGCTCAAGTTTAACCGAACCATACATTTTCAATGTAGTAACCTCACATGGAATTTTAATAATACACTTTATGTACCGAAACACTAGTGGATTAAATTTAAGCCCAGTTAGATACACGAACAAAAAAACTAATTTGTAAAATTAATTAAAAGCGGAACCTGAGACAATCATTCATAGTGAAAATGAGTGGACTATGTATTTTCTTGTATTTGGCAATAACTGTATTATATATATCGGTCGATGGTATTTCGATATCATGCAAACTGAAATGGGTGCCTGAAGGTTTTGGAAATGTTCCCGAGTACGGAGTTGAATGTGGCTCAAAGAATTTCATTGCAAGAGTTTACGTTGAAGAGGAAAATACTTGGATTCCTGGAAGATTATCCCCTCAAGATGGAACTGCCTATGTCACGCACTCCCGCCAAGTCTTCAAATACGAAACATACGAAGTGCTTACTAATCCAGACAATTGTGTACTGGAATGGGTAAATGGATATGGCGGGAGTTACCCCGATAATTACGTTGATATAAATGGAGCTGTGACGGATCCAACTGTATTAATTGGCAGGGGGTCACTCATGGGTGAGATACTTGGAGGAAAAATTGTTTTAGCTGAAAGCGCCATTTTATTAGCTGATGTTTCTGAAATGGAAGAGAAATCTCGGCGAAATTATCAAGTGTTGAGATCATTCTACCCGAAATTGGTTGTCATGATGACAGATTTTGTATTTGACACTAATGGCCTTGAAAATAAAACGAGAGTTGAACTGATTGGACAAGAAAGAATATTCAATCAATTTGACATTGTACTCGAGCATGCCATAACTCATGGGAAAGTTGTTAAGGAACGATTCACCCTAACTGAGAATTTGAATTGGGTCGGAATGTCGAGTATTTCCTTTGAATTCCCACTGTGGTATGGATCATCAGATGTTTTTGGTGTGTTTGAAGATATTTCACACTTAAAGCAAAGTAAATTGACACTTTATCGCTACCGGGAAATGAAAACGGAGAAGACTGTCACAGTAAAAGAGGGGTCTGCAAATAAATTTCATCATGTGCAAGTATGTTCAACTGTGACTATTTTGGATAACCCAGCAGGGGGAATCCCATTTAGCGCTGTGGGAGAATTCAGTGCTGAAGGAATGACAGGGGGTCAAGTCTCTGGAATTCTGGAAGGATTTGGGAGAACAATCTTAAGTGTGGATGGCGACAAAGTCCTGGCTGAAATTCAAGGAAGTTTAACGGGGCGATTCGCCATTCACGTGTCGTCGTATACAATACCTGCTGAAAGTGTACTTTGTACAACCATCCCAGTTTAAAGCATACCATTCTGTGTGCCTCGCCAAAATAAACTTATGTATTCACTCTGCTGCCTTAATTTATTATCTACCTTATGGTTCATAGTTTAGTGTGAAACACTCAAGGAATCAACATTAATTTTTAAAGAGGATCGTATCACATTCTCCATTCCAGGTTTTGAATTTGTCACATTAGTGACACGCACTCCACCTGCGTATAATGAAAATAGATTTTAATATTATTTTTAAAATATTATACAATTGACCAATTTTGTTTAATGAAGCATACCTTTCCTCCCAGTTATTTGGTTCATTAATTTGCGTACTGTCTGCATTGCTTGGTCGACATCTTGTTTAGCTGAAGAGGTTTTCATTCTCTTATAAGTTTCAATTGATTTTTGAAGTTCAGCACAGCCCGTCACAGAATCCACAGGAATTATTATGAATTCTGTACTCATTGCAAGAGTTCCAGTAAATTTCCCCGTCATTGTTGCAATCACCGAGTCGTCCGCTACGTCATCAATCACATAGGGAACGTCATAATTTTTAAATATGTTGGAGATTTGGGCACCCGTCATCCCATCCAATTTAAATCTAGCTTTGGCTGTGTATTGGAGTACAAAGTTCTCTGCAATTTTGAGTGTTGAACAAGCTTCAATTGATGTAAGTGGTGGAACACTAATTTGACGCGTTAGGGTTACGGTCGTTGATTTCTCTGAAGAAACTGTCTTCTCGTTGCTACTGGTGGATGTGAATTCATAATGAGCTGATGCAGTGACGCCGAAGAATGAGGCACTTACAGATGCCCCAGCAGTGTGACTGTAAGAATTGCTTTCAGTAACACTCATACTCTCTTTAACGGCCTTCTCATGTGTTACAGATTGAGAGACTTCGACTGGGGATCGATTATAAATATTATCCAAACCCATGAAATCTATCCCGTCCCCAAATGCATCATTTTCGAAAACAAAATCAAATACTTCGACTTGAAATCCCGGTGATTGTGTGACGAGGACTTGGTAATCATTGCTCCGCCCCCACCCCATATAGAAGCGGAAGCCGGAAAAGAAAATGTGGTAGAGTTGGTAGACATCTGTCTCGATATAAGTTCTGCCTTCCATAACTGTTCCAGGGCGCCAATCCTCCTCAATAACAGTTCTGCCAACGTAGGCTCTAGGACTGAATTCGATTAAGTAATCTTTGCTCATGTCTGGTAATCCATTCCGTTTTGGTTTCTTCCAACTCAACCGGCAATTGTTTGGATTCGTTAAAACTTCAAAGGATTGGTACACCTAACAGAACAGAACAAAATATATACTATTTGAAAATTAACTATTTAAAATGAATTGAATACCTTGGCTTGAATGTAGCCTTTTCCAGTTTCGGCGTCTAACCTTCCGACTCTGTAAGTACCGCCACTGTACTGGGCACGAATTATGTATTGTGATTTACCAGCACGAACTGCTTTAGGTGGAAGGGCATCCAGGAAGTCTACTTCTACCCATTTGATCTCACATGGCAAGAAATCATCTGTGTTTCGAGCTGTGGATAATGTGTTTGTAAATGCCACTACAAGTAGAAATAGGGAAATTATCTTTGCGTCCATCGCAATTGCTTCAACGCAAAATTTCGAGTAAGAATGAGAAATGATTTGCAAAAGTGATTGTTTTATATGCACAAAAGCTTTACGGCAAAAATAACAGGTTACTTACACATGCATTTGAAGTTGAAACAATAGAACCATAAATTGGGCTTAGTCGGCCTATTTAATCCATTAAATCCCTGCTGCGAAAAATGAAACCAACAAAACTTTTACGTCCAAACTAATCGGGTAAGCAATAAATTATGCCTGGTGTGGTTACGCTAAGGTGACAGAGCTTGTTTAAGTTTCCATTCCATTATGAGCCGAAATATTTAAATTTATGCAATAACATTTTCTGGATATACGTTTTCAACTTTAACAACAGTATTATAAAAGGCTTCAATTATGCGTCGACATATTTCCTGACAAAACCATCAAGTCCGGTTCTGAAGATTTACGTGAGTCTGTAACACCGATTCGGACCCTGTTGAATGAAAAAAAATAAGATTTTTGACTTTTCAAAATAGAAAATACTTATGAGCCATAAGCTTAATTTTCGTGTCATTTATTTATTTCACCGTAGCACAACTTTCCATTAATGGGACATTATATTGTGAATTAAGTCATTATTTATTCGAATTTTCAAATTCGAAAAGCCTTATGACCTACGACGAGTTTGTCGAATCGACCAAAGGATAGTACTCTTTGTACTTTTTCAGAAAATCCGACGAAATGGACAATATTATGATGTCTCTGGATCTTCTGTTGTATTTTCTTAATCCAAGAATACCAGGCGTTTTCTTACAGCTTGGTTTAAGACACAGCTTGTTTACAATTACATATATGAGTGTAGCGTACTTTTTTATCTCGAAATTCTCTTTTTTATTGCTTCACTCATCTATTATTTTTCCAGTGACTCTCATTGAAGTACTGATTTGGAAGGTTTTGTACGGTTTTACTTATTGCTTCCTTCGTGTTTCTTCGGTGCTGTCGATGCTCTTTATTACTCGACTATGTGGTCCAATGTGTCGACTCCTTGCTTACCCATGTACCGTTTTCAGGCACTCCAGATCTGGTAGGCATTTCGAAGCATTCAGCTTGGAGCAATAGAAAACAGTCAGTACTACGTCCAGGTTCAGTGTTCAGTGTTCAGTGTTCAGTGTTCGTTAGGGGTTTACGTCTTACTTCAGATATCTGTAAACAATAAGGACAAGCCTCAA